>JAJJHY010008789.1:16757384-16772034 GCA_021224005.1 Drosophila setifemur
AGATGTTCTCTGTTGTTTTTCCTGTTGTTATGTTTAGTGTTATGGCCCCTTATTCGGAGGGTGAGAAGGTGAGGCTTCTAATGGGAATTAGAATTGCCCCTCCTAAAAACCCCTTCTACAGATCCATTTAAACTGAAGCTATCCTGTTTCCGGGCTTTGTAGTTTGTTTTTGTTTACTTTCCAAGGCATCAACTCTTTTCTCTGAATAGAGTTTCTTATGGAGTCCTCGTGGCTAATTTCCGGCCAAAATGTTACCTCCATCTTAATTGGTCCGAAAAATGACTTCGGTATGGGGAGATTCTTTTACTTTCTGCTCATTTCAGGTGTATTAAGGGGTAGTAGGGGGGCTTTGGGGGTGCATTTTTGATACCCTCTCCAAATGGGGGGAAGTAAAATTTTATGCACAGTTGCTGTTGCTGTTGTTGTTGCCCCCGTTGGTGGCGCATTAAATTTGATGGTCTACTAAAATTTCTATCAAAGTGTATGCATGGAATTTCTCTCAGGGGGATGGGTTTTTTTGTTGTGTTTTGGGGATTGGTGTATTAAAACTTTATATGCATTATAAAATTGGATTTTATGTCACTCCTGAAGTTGCCATTAGCCTTTCGGCCCCCCCTAAAAAGGAGAGAAGAGCATAAAAAATATTTTTGATAGTCAATTGCGTGCCACAAGGGAAGTTTCGAGTATTCGAGTATCCAAGAGACCCATTGTTCCAATCCTAAGGCCCAGAAAGTACAACTCAACCAACTTTCCCATAAAGTTTCGAATATTTCCAAATGCCGTGTAATCGTAAAAATGTTCCCCACCAAAAAATAAAATATAAACCCCAAATTGAAAGAATATTTGCTCTCAAAATACCCCCGAAAAAAAACCGAAAAATTAACATGAAAGTAGTCTCTGGTCTGGGTTCAAGTATCAGTTTGATTTGAAGTCTCATTTCCATCGGAGGGCCCTAAAAAGAATGTCGTGTTTCATTTGTTGTTATAAATTTTTTATATTTATTGCATCTGCCCCATTTGCTTTTTATTCCCATGGCGGAGTATTTGTCAAATGAAGTGGAAAGTTTGGATTGATATGTCTTGGATCTGGGATACAATAAATGTTCATTTAGCATTTACAAGATGCGCTGCTAACAATAAAAAAAAGTTCGCAATTTAAAAACTACAAAAATGTAAATGTTAAGTATCCCTAGCTCACGTTATTTTCTTCTGTGAATTGTTGTAATTTTCTTCACTAGAAAAGCATTTATGATTTCCAGAAACGAGTCAATTAAGTAACAGGAAATGCCGTCAACTCAATTCAAAGGCCATAAAACGACGGGCGGCGACCAGGGGCAATCACTCGGCTATATCTCTGACCGATCTCCGGAGGAACCACCTGCCATAACGTCGGCTCTTCATTAGTTGCTGAATGCCGTCGTAAATGTCATGGAAAGAACATTTGCTAAATTGGCACAAAATGGTGCACAAAATATCAAAACAATAAAATTCCACACGGAGAGAGAGATGGTCATAAAAAAAATGAAAAAAAAATACGGTTGACCATTGGCATATCGGATGGAACCCGAAATTCGTTTTATTTTGTAATTTTTAATGTTTTTACGAGGCCATAAAATTAGCAGCAGCAGCCGCAAAGGAGGCAAAGTTGAGGCAGTGGCAAATAAATGGATATGAGTACAACATCGAGTACGAGTATCTGAGGGGCAGGGGCAGGGGCAGGAATGAGTACGAGTTCGAGGCCCATAACTCATGCGACAGTTAGATGCGAGCACTCAGATAGCAAGAGGAGGCTGGGATTGGGATGCTGGAGCTGGATGAGAATGGGTATTCACCAGAAGGTTGGGGCACTCTGAACGAGGCACTTAAGCAGACTGCAGCGCCGCCAATTGCAGCCCAACGGCATTCCTTTGACTTATGAGGCCGCAGCTAGAGATGGCACTTAAAATATGTCAAAAATAAATATTACATTAAATATATTTACAAAAAATTAATAATATTTAAATGTCATATTAGCTTCTTTGAAATATGAATACCTAATAAACCTGACAAATCATAATTCACACAACTTAATTTAACCACCAATCGCAGCAAAAGTTCCTGTAATAATTTTAATATTTTGAGAAATCCCATTTCAGATCCAAAATATATATAATATATAGTACCTCCTCTTGTCATCATTGGCCTTTTGCTGCATTGCATTGATTGAGTGTTGAGAGGATGGGATGCGGCGCTGTGATCTCTTTCTCTATTATGTTTGGCCAGGCCAACAAGGCCATAAAATTTGATTGCCTTGCTGGCCAAAAAATAAGCCTGAAAAATGTACGACCAACGGAGGAAGGAGAGGGCTTAGTTCGAAAGGACCCTTTCCCACTCACAAACATTTTGTCATCATCCCGAGTTTCTTCTGCGGCCCGTTTCTGACTATTTTTGCAGATGCAGGTGCAACGCGAGTTGAGGATTTTTTATGTTTTTGTTTGTGCCACAACCATGCCCACTGGCAGTGGGCACCTTCTACCACTCTTCTAAGACTCTGCATCGATTCCGCCCCCCGGAGGCAAAGCGTCGCCATAATAAACCAATAAAACGTTGCAGCCACTTGCAGTTCCAATCAAGTGACTTTTATTAGGGGCAGGTCTAGCAACAGTCGAGAGGGGGAATTATGGGGTATAAATTGCCAAAGCCACTGCATGTAACCAAAACAAAGCCAACTACCGCAATGGAGTCCAAGAACAGGCCAGCTAACTTTTTGGCGACTTCAAATTGAATAAAACCGATTCTTGGTTACCCTTAAAATGTTTGATTTAGAAGAAAAAAAAAATTATAGAGGTATACCAATCTAAATATATTTATGTTATTATTATAATAATTGAAATTAAATATCTTGGCTTAAATCACATAAAAATCAGAAATTTTTTACTTAGCTTAAATAAAACTTAAAATATATAAAAGATTCATCTTCAAAAAATATTACCAATTATAAAATGACTAAAAAGGAAATTACAAAAACCATAAAATGTAATTGTAATTAATTTAGAAATAAATAAGTAATTGTGGTATTTAACATCAAATCATCAAATATATATATAAAAAGAAATTTGTATATTTTAACTGATTTATATTCTATACCATAAATGTTAGTTAGAGTAGCCAAGTTAGTGTATCTTTCCCCTGCTAAAAACAACAACAACAACTACTCCACCGGCAGGCAACCTGTAATGAGCCGCTTTCTTCACTCGGGGTTTCCCCCTGTGCCTCTCCAGCTTTTGGTAGCTTTTGTGGCCTTTGTAGGATTGGGTTTTGCCAACCATCGTCGTCGGTGCATCATGGTAAATAGATTTCGATTGCATGCCTCGTCGTGTCTGAGTCTCGTAAAAGACGAGAGCTATAGCTGGGGCTATATAGTACCGGGATCGGGTATCGGGGAAGGCGGTTGGACTGATTGTCTGAGATGGACGCGGCGCGATTGCTTTAGTCATGGTCTGTTGGACACGTGCGATAATTATGGTAATATTTGCATTTGCGTGTGGCTCCGTTAAACAGTTGAGTGAGCTGCTGGGCGCCAAGAGGCGATCGAGACTGGATCCGGAGCGGCGATGGCTTTGTTTTCTGGACCCCCTCGGGGTCTGCTCAGGATCCCCCTTTTGCTTAATGGCTTTTTAAGCAGCCGGCTCTGCCCCCAATTCTCCGCAAACTGCCGCGCCCATGGCTGCAGGCTTTCAATTAAATAGAATTGGAAAATTATTTTATTATTGCAGTCAATTATTTAATAATTTCTATAGGAAACCGTAAAATGATTCAAGCGATTGGTTACGGCAAAATTAATAGTTGATGTTGACAGTTTATTCTTCTGCAAAGCTACGATTTTGTAATGTATTATTTAGAAATTTTTATAGGAGGTCGAAAAATTATTAAGGGGTTTGATTATGGTTAAAATAATAGTTAAAGTAAGCTAAAATTTGATCTTCTTAAGACTACGTTTTTTAATGCATTATTTAATAATTTTCATAGGGGTCACAAAAAGTATTCAATGTGTTGGTTATAGTTAAATTAATAGTAACAGTTGACAATTTATTCTTCTTTAAGCTAATTTTTATGATGTAGAAGTACTTTGTAATGAATTAAAAAATTCATTCAGGAATTTCCAATCCTCAGCTTTCTAATGAGCAATTACAGATGTTACCATAAAAAATTATTTAATAGCCAATAAAATCTAATTTGATATGCACAGGGGAAGGTGAGTGAGTGGGCTTGGCCGAAAACTTTGTCACAATGAGCAATCATAAAAAAGATATTAAATTAAACTGTTTAATTGAGTGTAATTCGTTTGCTTCTGGAGGTTTCCTCTCATTTATTCTCGAGGTTCCACGATGATGTCAAAAAACAACAAAAACAACAAAAAACAGAGGCCATGTAGGGTCGAAAAACCAAACAACAAACAACAAACAAAAACAAAACTTCAATGCCCGATGAAGCCTAATGTCATTTTGGTTTTTGGCATTGTAAGCGCCAATTACAAAAGCGAGTGCACCCAAAAAAACACAAAAACAGAGGAAATTAAACTTTACGATTGACCATTAAAAATCTGTTAGGCCAGATCATAAAAAGCAAAGTATTAAACATTAAAAAATTGCCCAACACGGGGGGCTGACAAATAATTTGGTTCAAGGAGAAAACAGTTGTCAAACTTGTTGGGAAAGTCTTGTGAGGGAAAATTAGAGTAAGACATTGTATTTACATTTTCTTGGGTCATTACAGAGCTTACATGAAGACATAATTTAATTATGATCAAATTAATATGTTGCTCACCTTTTCCCCCCCTTTAATTTCCTTACTTTTCCCACCTGCATTCCATTGCCAGAAGTTCCCAAACAAATCTTCTCTGGCTGGAAAAAAAAGAAACCCGAAAATACAAAATACAGTCCCAAACAGATCGTAAACTATCCCGAATCTTGGCTTGACGCCATTTAAACGCCACCAAACGGAAAACGAGAATAAAGTTGGGCAAAAAACGAGAAATCGCGAAATTCTTCTCGTTTCTACCTGTGCCAGGTCATTGAATGCAATTCTCCCCCTCTCTCTCTGCCCCTCTCTTTCTTTGTATCTGTATCTGTCCACTTCGATTACAAACTGTTGAATGAATTCCGCTGGCTTCTTCTCATCTCTTCCCTGCAAAAGTCGGCCCCAAAAAAAAAAAAATAAGATTCCTCTTTGAGTTGCCGCCGTCGAAATTCCAAGAAGGACATCTCCCCGCCCCTCCCCCACAAAAATCTCCTCATCTCATCTCACCTCTCTCTCTCACTCTTTCTCTCGAGAATTCTCTCACTCTCTGCATGTTGTTTTTTGTTGTGCTTTTCTCATTTAGAGCATTTTATGGCATTTTGTTTTAGTTGCCGCTTCATTATGATTTTTATGGCCAATTTTGGGAAGGCTCCTCCAAAAGGAGACTCCTTCTCTGCCCTCTCTTTTTATTCTCTATAACCCTGTCTCGCTCAAATCTCTCTCAGGTGGGAGGCGGAGGAATTGTTTAACCTTTCGGTTATTTCTGTTTGAACACCATGAACAAAACAGTCCAGAACAAAAACAGTTCTTAAAGCTCGTTATAATTTTTTTATTGCTTTTTTTTTTTGGCTGCGAATTTCTGGGCCTTTGCTCCTTGGCCAGGTGATTGGCCTTTTGGCCAGATCTCGTGCGATTTTCGCTTTAAATATCCTTGGGGGCCCCGAAAACTGTTCTGGAACTGTTCTCCTTTTTTTTCTCGATTCCGATCTTGTTGTTTCGCGACTCGAAATAAAGTTGCTCCACTTAATTGCCATCATTAATAAGGCTCACAATCGGAGATCGAAGATCGGGGCTCGGGGGTTTAATCGGGAGAAGTTCAAGGACCTAAAATTATACCATTTAAAACAGGGGATCCACTTCCATTCTAACAAATTTATTGGATTTTTTAAATGGTTTTATATTTAAGATTTTAATTAAATAAATTTTAAGGTTTTGCTGGGCTTAAGTTATGCGGGATTTGATAAAATAATAATAAGATTATTTACCTCTATATTGTATCTTCAAATATGAAGTTTTTTGAAATAGAATAAATCTATTATTTATTTTGCCTTCATTTATTAATAACTACATTTTATTAACTAAGGAATTTGTTTATTTCAAAATAATGGTCTACTAATTTTATGCTCGATCGGATTTCATTTGGAAGTTTCTGACTAAATATTCCCCCTTTTCGAGTCCTTAAAAAATTCCATAAATTCCTTTCCACTGTTTTAGGTATCCCTGTTAAGTTTCCCTCCAACTTGAACTCCTTCCACCCCCCCTTCTTCCTGCGTTTCTATCTCTACGCCTGTGCAGTTCAATGTGCTGCTGCAAGGTAAATTCCCCCGAAACCCAGCAAATTCCTAAGAAAATAATAAAAAAAAGTCATAAACACACACTCGCACACACACACACATACACAGAGGAAAGGGATTAAAAACACATAAATGTCACTTTCGAATAGCTTTTTGTTTTATGGAGCATCCTCTTTCGGACCAAAACAAAAACACAGCCAAAACGCAGAGGACCGCAGACACGGCCACACTTCAGTGGCGTGGAGCAAAGGGGGTTTCGAGGGGGGGTTGGATAGTAGTAGTAGCAGTAGCAGCAGCCGAGTCTGAGCAACAAATTTGACGCAAGCGCAACTCGCACAGATACTGATACACCAGAAGCAGACACAGACACAGACACAGACACAGATACAGATGCAAACCCACACACACACACACAGATACTTCAATGCCAGACGATGCCCGCTGAACTTGACAATGAACTCCCGGTTGACCAAATTCGAG
The DNA here is from genome assembly GCA_021224005.1 of Drosophila setifemur. Taxonomy (NCBI): domain Eukaryota; kingdom Metazoa; phylum Arthropoda; class Insecta; order Diptera; family Drosophilidae; genus Drosophila; species Drosophila setifemur. The sequence continues at coordinate 16,764,217 of JAJJHY010008789.1, forward strand.
GGCAAGCCACACAAAAGGTGATTTACCTTTATCCTTGCTCCTTGAGATGCTGCCTACCTAACAATAGACGCAGATACACACATATAGATACTTGGACACCGGCACCGGCACAGATACAGATACAGATAGGACTGGCGCAGTTTTAGCCCAAAACATTTCTGACGAAATCCATTCAGACGCACTTCGCACATTAACGCCCTGGATCTGAATCCGAATCGGAATCTGAACCCTCCTTGGACCTTGGATCATGTCCTTTATTCTTTACGGCTGCTCTCGGTGTGGGAATCTCTCTTCTAGACTGAGGACCAGAGAACTGCAGTCGGATTTCTCGGAACTGACCACCGTCGGTCATTTTCAAAAGCGTGCCGTAATCTCTTCCCGGACCGAATCTCCGATGGAATCGAGACAAAAACAAATAAAACCCAACAAACTAAACACAAAATTAATGCATCCGTCGTCGCTCTTAATCAATATCAGGCAACATTTTTGTCAATGAATCGATAATTCGGAGAAATTGGTTGGAATTAAAAGGGAAGCCAGAAAGGTTGGGAGATTGCAAAAGTCAAGGAATTTAGGGGAAAAATTAACTGCCCTAGAAATTTAAAATGGTTTTTAGAGGAAAAGCAAGGCAATTGAAAGAATCGTATCGAGGATACGGTAATTAATTACCTAAAATAAACTAATACAAAATTTTTTACATATTTTCCAAGATAAATTGTTGTAAAATCAAAATCTAACATATATGAAACATTACAGTTTTTCACAATTTTTTTTTTTTGGTTTTGCAAATACATTTCTGGAATGTGTAAATAACATTTTAATAGTTCAAGTTTCAAAATAAATTTGATGTTTGTTCTTAAAGGAAATTAATTTTAAAATTAAATATTTCTTTAACCGATAATTTAATTAGAAAAGCCATTAATTTTCCAATCATTTTAATGGGTACGGTTTCCAATATTTGTTTTATTCTTTGCCAACCACAAATATAATTTTATAAATAATTATTTTTGCATCGAGACATAGCTTTAAAAAATACAAAATATTATACTAGAAAATACATTTAATCTCCCAATTGATTTTAAAACCCTATATTTATACTCCATTGAATTTTATTAAATAATTATAATTTTCATCACCCCCTTTTTGCTATGGGTTTATTGAAACACTTCGGATGGCTAAAATTCATCCGATTTGAGCTCCGGATTTACTGGCCTCTTGATAGATACCATAAATATGTGTGCGCACTCTACGCTGACCATAAATTACGTCTCGCCAACTCGGTTTCGGTTAACTGAACTCTGAAGTAAGTCTAAGTCCTCCACCCCCTATATACGAGTATATATATATATATATTTGCTATATATTTTAGCAACTGTCCACCACCCGATCCGGGGTCGGCTCGATTAGCGATAATATCTCGTCGCATTGTCATAATTCTTGGCTGGCCGAGAAGAGCAGCGCACAAAAAGCCATTAAAATCTCAATGCCACTCAGCCCAGACCCACTCCCAGTCCAGTCCCAGTACCAGTCCAAACCCAGACCCATTCCCTGTCCAGACCCCGTCCAAGCCCCTTTCTGGCTTTTGGCTGGACGTCCGGGCTTAGCTTTCTTCTAATCATCTGCCAATGACAATGACAATGGCTATGGCAATGACAATGACCTCGTCCGGAGCCAAGTTTGTTTACTGACCAGAGCAGCTGCCTCCGCTCTTCTGATTTGGATTTAGCTGCCGTTGATATATTGGAGCGTTTTGTGTTTATCGAATGGCATCATCTAATTTTCATTAACTTGTTTTTCGCATACAATAAATCTTTCGTACTCGTTTCGAGGGTCCTCGAACTTGACCCTCATCTCCCAAAAAGAAAATTTCCCCTTACAATCTAAAATACAAAAGCACTCGAAAATGGGCTTCAGATATTGCGGGTTGCTGCATTGTATTTCATAAATACTTGCTTATTGTATTTAAATTCTTTATAGTTTACTATTTTCTTAGTTCTTTTACAATAGTTTTATTTGTTCGTCCCAAATATTTCCTTAAAATTTAAAAACATTTTTCAAATGGAGTCATGAGAGAATTTTAATTTTATGTTGTAAATTATTGTTTTGGCGGTACAAAAGATATCTATAAACTGACACAACTATTTTATAAATGCTTAAAATATAATAATATATAAATTTTAATAGTTCTATGTTCAGTAAAACAAAATAATACCATTTAATTCGGCCACCAAACTTGTCTCCCCATTTCCAAGCCATCAAGAAAATTTTAATTAAACCAAAATAATAAAATGTATAGGACTGGGAGAGAGGTGAAAAGAAAGCATCGAGATTGACGACAGACATCCTCCGATGCAGTGGAACCGAAACGGGAGGAGTGCGGAAAAGCACTTGCCACCATTATGTTCGGACGCAGCATTATTAGCCAAGTTTACAGACACATTTGTCAATTTTATGGTGCCAACAGGACGATGTATGACTTTCGGGCTTTTCGGCCCGAAACGATGCCGCATTGCCAATTATTATGAATCATTTTCCGGACAGCTTCGGCGGAAAAACAGAGGAGGAGATCTTCTCTTTGGAAGGGGGTGTGAAGCTCCTCTTTTTTTGGGGGGGATGAAGAGAGGGGAAAGAGGGGAAAGGCGCGGAGTTAATTACCGTCAACGCATCGCGATGTGAACTTTTTTAATTCATTTGGCAACTTTGGCATACATTTAATCTTCCTCGATTGCAAAGCCTCTACATTTGGGGGTATTTCAGTTATGGGAATCATCATAAACTTTTCAGTTTTTATTTATTTTAATTTGAAGAAAACTAAACAATATTTATCACTTAAAATTGTAACACATTTGTTGTAAAAATATTGGTGAGAGCATCTGGTTGATTGTTTTTGTTTCAGTTTACTTTTGGCGATGATCGATGACGGCATCGGCTTGACCTCTCCCTCTCTCTCTGAGTGTGTCTGATTTTATTGGAAAAGTTTTCTCGGAGCCACCTCTTCGTCCTACTCCACCCCACCCCACCCCCCTTTGATTTCCCAGTGTGCAAATCATATTTTATGGCCATCATTATTACCTAATTTTTATGCTTTGCCAAAGGAAAACTGCTGCTGCCGAGGCAGAAAACTTGGTCTTGTCCTTTTTGGAGCTTGTTGCACATTCCCCAGCCCAGCAGAAAAATTCCTCCTCGACTGCCTCTACACTGATAAAAGTTTTCCCTCACTCCCCGCCCTTTTCCTCGGTTGTCTTGCATTTTTTTTTCTCTCGGAATTTTAGTTTTGCATTTAAGCGAGCATGGCAGACAAAATGCGATTGCTAATTTTTCATGGCGGATAATGAATGATATATTGGTTGCAACAATCTGGGTCGGCATCCAGATGGGGGGAGGGAGGGAGGCAAGTTAGTTGGGGCAATTATTCAAACTATTTGTCAGCAGAAACTAAGGAAAAACTAAAGGAAGGGACTCAGGCAACAGGCAGCAGTAAGTGGATAGAATTTTGGTGGTAATTAGGCAAAAGTCAAGTCTTCAACTTTGATAGTAGAGCGGAGAGAAAAAGCAGTATTAATGAGAAATAGATTAAAAAAATGGGTGCTGGGATCTACAGATTTTTTATTCAGCTCACAAAAGTAATTATGTCCAAATTGGTTTTACTTCACAAAGGGATTCGAGATTAAGATGGAAGAAAAGGTGGGTCTAAAGTACATAATTCATTTATTTATTTTGCAGCTTATTGGTTAACGTTTGGTAATTGTTGAGGAAATTTATTTTGTGAATAAATTTTTGAAATTGTATAAAATTGTTGAAGTTTATGGGAATTTATTTCCTAATAATTTCCTTAAACATTTGACTCTGACCACCCCGAAATACAAAATTAAAGTTATAGCCTTTAAAAGATAACCTTCCTAACTGGATTTGATAACCGATAACTGATTTGAGCGATAAGCCAGCTTTCCTTTTAGGGGTTTTTCCGAGTTATCCCCAAACTGAGAACCTCCATCAAGGCCAAGGAACTTTTTGGCAGACAGAAAAGAGCAGAGTAGAATCTGAGGGGGCACACACTTGGAGTCACAGACACATAAAGTAAATACATAATGTTGGGCAAACGACTAATATGCGATTATGGCAAATCAAATGCTCTTCCAAAGTCAACACAAACCGAACGGAAAAAGCCAAAAAAACGAAATGATGGGACGAGGCCAAGGGACTTTTCAACATTTTGCACATCTGTTCGAATCCCATTTTTTTTTTCGGGGCCAGACGATGAATAAAAAAAAAAGTAAGTACAAACCCAAATATAATAAAAACCAGGGGACAGGGGTGTGACATGTCTGTGTGGAAAAGTGAAGGGAGGGCAAAGGTTACTGACACAACACGCACATTGACCTTGATCGCAGACAGCGTTGATTTCTAAGCAGTGTCAGAGCCAGAAACAGAACCAGAACCAGGAGCCGAATCCTGGTGAGCTGGAGGGCAGGAGTCGACCGCAGTCACAGGACACCGCCCAGACGGACAGACAGGGTAAATTATTTGCAAATTTATTTATATTCCCAACCTACCGCATTGTTACATCACGTAAGGCTGGCTGTCTTCGGTCCAAAGAGTCGACTCCAATCCAAGGGTGGAACAACAGAACAACACAAAAACTCGGCCTACAACAAAGGTTAACCCATGAAGAGTTGGCTTATTCAATTCAAATAATATTGCAAAAAACTAGAAATATACGAGTATATCAAATAAAAATTTATGTTTATTCGGTTTCAGTATTATGTGGTATATAAACTATATATTTTGCAATAAAATTCAATTTAATATATGGACTATTTGTAAAGGTATTTTTTTTATCAAAAACATGGCTTTATATCAATAATAAAATGTACAGAGACATTATTCAAAGTATTTCCGATCTTTAGGTATGATTTTTTTTTCCATCTTTCCGATAGCACATTAATATAGATTTAAGTATTTTCTAATATATAATATGTTCTCAGAAGATGAACTAGTAAAATCTAAATTTTATAAGCCAAGAAAAAAATGAACTTAAAATCTGCAATAAAAGAAATGAAGAAGCAAACGTAAATAATTTTTTGAGGACCTTTTGTTTATGAACTTGATTTTTGAATCACAATGTAATGCTCTACTTATAATATTATTTTTAGATATTTACCAATTTAGGTAACCCGTAAAATTGAACAATATTGTATTGTAAAAACTTCAATTACAATGGGGCACAATTTATTTAATTTTAAATGTAAATATATTATTTAAAATTATATTTTACATCCCTTTTGTTTTGAGGCTTGATTCTTGGATGTTATATTTATTCTCATACTTTAAAATTCTTTACCAACTTAAGTAACCCAAGAAATTACAGAATAAAGTTTCAGACCACCTGCAGCATAATTCCAACATGATATTGTTAAAACTGAAATCGCCTTGGGGGTCAACCAAGGGTTAAGACTCGCCTTGGCCTGTCCGACTCGAATTGAAACCGAAAACTGGACGCTGGAGTCCCTTTTTTTTCGGAGCTGCGGTGTGCTTTCAGTGCGAAAGGAAAAAGTGTAATAAAACGCTGCGGGAAGACGCGGTGGAAGGACGAGGACGAGGACGAGGATGAGGATGAGGTCCTTGGGCAGGAAACGGCGAGGGTTCGTTAAACTTTCAACGCCAAGCCGAAACGAGTCCTGTCTGGTTGGCCTCTCCTTGTTCTTGGGCTTCAGCTTCAGAGGATTCACAGGATTCGCAGAGGAGGACTCCGGGGAATGGGAATAAGAACGGAGACGACGAGAAAGAAGCCAGGCAGGCGCTCGTGCGTCGCTTCCTGGCCACGCACAAAATATCGACGCACTTTTGTGTTGTGTGTGCAAAGTAGTCCTTGGGTCCCGGGTCCTGCTTCCCTCATTTGTATTTGGTGCGTCACTCCTTGCCAGCTTGTGGGTATCGTCTGGCGGTGAGGTGTGGCATAAAAAACAAAAAACAAAAAAAACAAGAAAGGAAGGCTAGCTTCGGTACCCGAAGCTTAGAATACCCTTGCAGACCAGTTGCCTAAAGACTGTTTGATCGTTTGTATGTCAGCTATAGGATATAGTGGTCCGATTTTGANAAAAAAAAACGAAACGTAAAATAAAACAAAACTGCCTGGAGCAGCAACCACCATCGAGTGGAGTGGAGTGGATGGGATGGGCTGGAGTTGGAGTTGGAGTTGGAATTGGAGTGGTGGCAGCCCAGTCAAAGACCTAAANCGGCCAAGGGTTTTGTCCTTTGTCCGTGTGCGTGTGCCCCACCCCCTCATCCCCCTCCCCCTTCTCATTCTAAGCCCGCACAAGAGCCCCTGTCTAGAGCTCCTTGGACTTCCTGGTGCGTAAGGACGCGCACTTCATTCAATTCAAATTACTTGAGCTTGTCTTGGCCACGCCCCCCGCCCCGCACTCCCCCCAACTTTGCCTCCTTTTTAATTGCCCACAGGGGTAGAGGGGGAGGGGTGGAGGGAAGCAGCCCGGTTACACAGCCCATAAATTATAAACATTGGCCTAAACTTCTACCCCCAAGTCTGGTTTGCTGTTTGCCAAGACTCAACATATTTTAATTAAAATATAATTAAAAATAAATATCGGTTTAGCGGGTAAAGTATATTGACTGTACTTCACTTTTATTTGTTATCAAAAATAATTAATTTCAAAATGATCTTTAAGAGAGTTTCAGAGATTAAAAGAAAATGCTTTTAGTAATGAGATGATAATTTCATGAGGAGAATCGCAATATTTTATGCTTTCTTAAAGGAAATGCTGGATTTTTAAATTGAAAATTAAAAATAAATAAAATATTTAAGCTTGCTTTGATAGAAATAATTCATATTGAGTTTCTTAAGTTTACTTTAAATGTTTTCAAAAACTTCAGGTCTGTGGATTGATCTAAAAATACATTTAACATCCAAATGATGATTGTTTTACAATGAAAATTAGTTTATAATATACATATAAATATATATTTCCCTCCTGAATCCGTTCCCCTTTCAAATTTCCATCTTCTTCTCAAAGTTACCAATACCAAATCTCATTTTCGCGCCAAATTCCAACTTTCGAAATTGCAACGGCCATTTCATCATCATTTCAGAGGCGAACAGAGGAGCTTGATTGTGTCTCTTTCAAGCTGGGCTTGCCACGCCCCGCAACTGTATACCACATGTGGCTTCTTCCGCCCCCTGCCACTCCCCCCTCCCCCTTGCCTGTACCTAACCTCTTGCAGCACGCATTTGATGTTGTTTTGTTTGCTGTTTTATGTTGCCAGTTTGCTGTTTTCTGTTTGCTGTTTGCTGTCCACAAATTAGCAGTCGACGACCCCAATATCAGTTTACGACGAGCTGAGCAGAGAAGCAGAGAGCAGAGCAGCAGAAAACAGGGACAGACGAAAGGGGGCGGGGTGGGGGGCGAATGGACTGGCCCGATTCCCGTTTCATCATCATCATGGCCATCCTCATCCTCACCTCAGGTCTCCCGGCCAGACACCGAAGAACCCATTCCGAAACCCATTCCGAAACCCAAAACACAAGCTTCCCGCTTTTATGGCTCGTAATGATGTTGCCACAGTTTAGAATCGTTCGCATGTCGCTCAAAATATAAAAAAAATATAAAAAACAGCAATCTTTCACACACAAACACAGGTATACAATGGGGGTTAAAAAAATAGCACCTAAAATTAGCAAAAAATTAAATATTAAAGAAATCAACACCACCAAATTTATTTTGGGTGCTTCCGACCAATTATGAAATTAAAAAAGAAAATTATATCAACAATTTTTATTAATTTTATTATAAAATTCAAATT
>JAJJHY010008789.1:16776968-16792541 GCA_021224005.1 Drosophila setifemur
GTGATAATTAAAATCATTCTTTAACTTCAAATAAAGGTTTGCCTTATGAAAATTTTTAAATTCTTAGTTATTATATATTAATAATTTAATAAGTAATATTAATTAATTTCCCAATTCGTGTCACGCCAAATAATGGAACGCACTCAACCCGCCAGATACGTATTAGAGAGCACATCTGGGGGGAGGCTGATTCCCGGGTAACAGAAACCGAGGGCAAGCTCCCTTAGAGGCTTCAAAATAAAGGGGGCGGTAGAAGGGGAGTGCAGACGCCCCTGCAGCTGTCGACAAACAGGACGAATGTCGATGCCTGCCTGCCCTCTTCTCCGTTCTCCGTTCAGTTCTCAGTGCGTAGAGACGTGGTAGACTTCTTCGCAGACGACAACATTATTCCACTTCCACTCCAAGTGATTTGTTGTCCGAAGTGCGAGGAGCTGGAGACATTTCGCCAGACGACAGTCACGAAATGATTGCCAACCCCCTTTCAGCCTTCCCTGCCCCCTCTGCCTGCCGCCCCTGCCCCGGCTGCCTGCAGAAATTTACGCGTCTCTGAACTTTGACCCTCAGACGATGCGATGCTGTTGCTCTGCTCTGTTTGTTGCCTGTTTTGTGGAATCAAAGGAATGAGTCCTCCCACCTCTGCCTCAGTCAAATTTTATGGCGCCTGTTTTGTTGCTGGCTCCGTTTTTTTTTTTTTATGCCAAATTAATTTAGAAAACTTTTCTCGGAACCCAAAAAAACATACGCAATTCACGTTTCTGGCGAAAAGGGGAGTGCCACTTGTGGGGTTAATACTTGCGCCATCAAGGGAAGGGTTCACAAAGGTCAAAGTTCACAATGCACGGTGCACGCCACAAGGCCAGAAACACACAAATTAGCTTTTGACGATAACTGTTGGCAATGAGAACGTTAACTGTACACCAATTATATGGTTAAATAAAAGGGTAATTTTGAGGTTTAACTTTTGATAACTATAAAATATTGTTCAACTAAAAAAGAAATCGAAATAAAGAAAGTACCTTGCAATCCTTCTAAGCCCGAATAAGTAATACTTTTTATATCCTCTCGTGATGTTAACATTCCTCAAACTAAAACTGTACACATCAATCCTCCGAAGTATCTATTAACGGTGCTTCGTTAATTGCATCCAATGTTCGTTTCTTAAGTTTAAAAGTACAAATCCCACTAAACGAAAAACGAACTGATCGTAAATATTTATGGTCAAGTCGTTTTTTATTACATTCCCATTGCCAATTGAGAGAGATCTTGTGGGAATTCGATAGGGCGGACATGCTTTGAAAGTACTGTACTTCTTCTACTGTATTTCGAAGATGCATATTCGCATCGTGAGGTAATAAAAAACTTTTAACTTGTTTTGGTTACTCATTAACTTAATATTCTTCCCGAGGGTTAACAACCTTCCTAGTCATTCCCATTCCGATTCCCATTCGCATTCGCAATGTGCGATGATGTCTGGAATTCCCCCATTTGGATCCCCTTTTGGATGGAGAACAGAAACGAAATCCCCACCCGATCTGACCGCATCCTGATCGCAATAAAAAGGTGGCATCTGTTAGATATAAAACCATCACCACGAGACGCGATTCTTCTTCTCTTGTTCTCTTCCGCCACCGACCCGATCTTCAAGATTGGTGCATCGAACTCTGATTCTACGACGCGGACGCGGTCTTCCCTCTCTTTCCTTTCGATTCTTCTCGTATGCATCTCTCGCTCTCTGCCCCCGTCGCCATGTGTATCGCTAAAAGAACAACAATAATTACGCTTCGACTAGAAGAATTCTTCTGCTGCCCCGGCTTCTGCTTTGCTTCTTTTTTTGTTGTTTTGTGCACATGTTATGGATGGGTGGAGGAAAGAGACGGCACTACGGTGGGGGACCACACAGAGAAAGAGACGGAGAGACTTGGGAACGTGGGAAGGCGCACAGGCGCATAAAAAATTCGCCAAGCCACAGACAGTGCAAAAACAACAATAACAACAAGAATTAGGGGGAAGAAGAAGAAAGAGGGGAAGAAGGGAAGAAAAGGAAGAGGGTGAAGAAGGTGAAGAAGGGACGAAGAAGGGCTGAAAGAGGGGTCGGAGAAGAAGCAGAAGCAGAGCACAAAGGCACAGACCCAAAAACAGAACCGAATGGAAAATGGAATGGAAAATCGAATCGAAGCGCAGTTAAATGAAATTTGCTCTCTGTTTATGTGTGTGTTTGTTTTTGTTTTTGTGTCTGGGGAGCCCACACTCACACTAGCACAGACATTCACACACACACACACACAGTACCGAACGGGGTGAATGGTCGCAATGAGACGTCGACGTCGACGACGCAGTCAACGTCAGCGTCACTGCTCCCCTTCTTCTTCTTCTTCCTATTCTTGGGGAATTTGCGCGCCAAAAACGTTCCCCTTTTCATTACCCTTATCAATAGAAAGGGTATATTTACTTTTAAATTAAGAAAGGGAACTTTGGAGAACAATAAATAAATACAAATTATTTGTGCTTACATTTTCAAGATAATTTTTAACCCACTTTCAATTTAAATTTTAAGATTAAAATCAGGCATACATTTTCTTTAACCTTTTGTAACCAATTTGAATTACAATAAATTTCAGGGTACTTTAAGTTTATTCAAAATTGTCGCAATTTTTCGCGCCTATAACGTTCCCCTTCCATTACCCTTATCAAAAAATAAGGTATATTTGGTTTTAAATTAAACAGAAACTTATAGAGCAAAAAACATGAATTCTTAATAATTACATTTTATTATTACATTTTCCACTTTCAAGAAGTTTGATAAGTTTATAGCTTATAAACCTTAATGGTTAAATAATTTATTGAAAATAATAATCTTTTAAGATCAAAAGCAGGCATTAATTTTTCCATTAATATTTAAATTCCACTTTCAAGATATTTATTCATTTTATAACGTATTTAATATATATATTATTGTTATCCATTTTAAGGACCAATAAATATTTATGTTCATTTAGTTTAGGGTAGGGTACTTCAAGCCCTTCCCAAATTGTCGCAATTTTTCGCGCCAAAAGCGTTCCCCTTTCGGAGTGTTCCTGTTTTTTTTTTGTGCTTTTTCTGTTTTCGTTTTGGTTTCTGTTTTTATTTGTCCCAAAGAGTTCAGTTCACTTTGTTTTGACGCTGACCGAACGAACTCGCCAAAAAGGCAAAAAAGAGCGCCAAAAGAGAGCCCCCAAAGGCACTTGGCCATGGATGATGGATGCGCCGATGGGCGTGGCACATGGCGGAGAGTCGAGTCGGGAATCGAGAATGGAGAGTTGAGAGTCGACAACAGGCAGAGGTGGAGAGGGGCAGATGGGGGAGCTGTAGCAGGAGCAGAGAAACCATTTGGAGAAGCTACCAACTTCGATTGCCATCTCCCTCCCACTGAGTTCTGCTGTCCCCCTCGCACATCCCCCGTTTTGGGTATTTGTCTTTGCGTGTTTTGCTTTGATCCCCTTTTTCTGTCTGGAGTTTTGTTTTTGCACTGCACTTCGCCCGCCAATTCCCCCTTTCTACCCGTTACCCGTCCCCCCCCTTCTCAGTTACCCGTTACCCTTGCGCCCCTTCCCCTTCCCCGCCCTTCCGTTCCGTTCCATTCTGTTCCCAGCTATTCCCCCCTATTCCTTCCTAGCTTACTCGTAATGGCCCATCGCCATTCCCGACATTCCCATTGTCGTTTGTTGGCTTTGTTTACAAGCATTTGATGGACCACTAACGCCGCAAATTCTGGGGGCAAGTCCACAGATACAGATACGCAGGTACAGTAAGGATTCGATAAAGAGGTAATGAAATTTTGGTTAGAGAATACTTAGAAAGGAAGTTCATAAAATGTTTGCAATATTTATATTTAATTTTACACTAAATGAAATGTAAATTTAACAAATATTTGTTTATGAACAAATACCTAATTTCGGAAGGAGTTTCCACAGAGAATACGCAGGTACAGTAAGAATTCGATTGGTGTAACTTATCTAGAAGAATTCTTGAAGTTTTGGATAGGGAATAATTTAAAAGGAAATTCATAAAATGTTTCAAAATCTTTGAGTTTTATAATGTTGCATTTAATATTTATTTTTAATTTACTTAGAATAAAATATGAATTTAATAAATATTGATCTACATATAAACAAATTCGTAATTCCCTATGCATTTTCCACAAGCTGAAAGCCAAATCCATTTCATGAATAAAGAACGACTGTACATTTGCGCGCACTCACAGATACAGATACGCGCGCACCCACAGATACACAGATACAGATACACGGAATGCGCGGGATTTTCTTTGAGCTTCAGCTTCAGTTTTCCCTTTGTGTGCGGTGCGAATTATGAGGCAGTCGTAACCGGAGAGAGACAGAGACAGAGAGAGAGAGAGAGAGAGAGAGATAGAGAGAGAGAAAAACAAATGGCGAGAAAATTGTAATTCTCTTTGCTGGCTGTCATTTCCCATTTAACCCCCGCCAACAATAATAATCCCCTGCCCTGTTCCGCTTGTCCTGGCCATTTCCATTACCATCGAGTCGGTTTCTTTATTTTTTTTATTAGTTGTACTTTATTGAATTCGCCGATTGAATGAATTGCTCAATGAGCTGCCCGTCGAAGACGTGCGGATGATGAGCAGCAAATTGATGGGAGCTTTCCACGCCACCCGCTCCTCAGTTTTTCCCTCTTTCCCTTAAAGGTTTTCCCCCCGCTTTTCGCTCGAGTGCCAAGTGCCCCGGCAATGGGGCGTGAGAGCGGGGTACGAAATGCCAAAATGATGACATTTAGTTGTGGGATACCAACGAAGAGGACCCTCAAGATAGTTGGGGTTAGCTTTAAGTATTTTCTAGTTGGCTGATCCCAAAGTATATGAGCAAGGGGAATGGGGAATTACAACTTAATTGCTTGTCAACTGTTTGGATGAATGTATGTCATTGATTTGGATTTAATTAATGCGAATTTAATATGTCACATATATTGAATGGAATTTAATTAATTCAAAGGGATGAGTCTTCAATTAGCAAAGATATGAGATACTATTTATCCTTAAATTTAAATTCCAATTTAAAGTTTCTCCAAGAATTTCACACTTTATTCTGCACCACAAAAACCACAAACCTTTTTGCACCCAATCAAACAGCTTCCACTTATGACCAACATAGACCTTCATCCGAATCAGAATCCGAATCTGTATCTGAATCTGAATCGGAGCAACAGCACATTCCCTTGTTCACACAGCATTTTTCATTATCCGAAATGATGGAGGAAGGTGCTCCAGTAAAGTAGTTCTGCTCGTCATTGGTGAGCTCCAGTTCCACATCTCCGTACAGCCGGCGGGATCCGAAGTTCTGCAGTTGCATGGCCCGGATGATCAGAGCCCTCAGGTGGATGTCCTCCTGCTCCAGGCATTTCCTCAGTGCCTTGAAATCCTGCTTGTCCCTGAAGGTCTTGCACCTCTTGTACATCAGCTCGTCTGCTCTGGTTTTTAGCTTCTTGATTACCAAGTTCTGGCCATCGATTTCTTTGACCACCTCCAGATATTCCCTGTACATGGCCCGCTCCACCTCGTCATCCTCTTCGCTTTCGTCCAGCATCTCGAAGGGATCTTCTTCCTCCGATGCCGCCTCCTCCTCCTCTCCCTCGTCGGTCTCCTCCTCGTCTTCGCCATCGACAGCCTCTTCGTCTTCTTCAGCTGGTGCTGGCCCATCTCCTGGGTCCTGAGGTGCCTCTTCCTCCTCAGCATCTGCCATTTGATTGGGTGTTTAGGGTTAAAGGTTCACTTCTAGGTTACAACTTGGGATTTCGATATAACATTTTTTGAAAACGAATTTTGAGGTGTGAACTTTGAGGAGTAAATCAAAGGAAAAACAGAAATATGTTTAATTAAATATTTGCAACCAGGTTAAAATTCATTATTTATAAGTAATTTGTTTTATTTGCCCTTTGAAGATTACAGAATTTGGCTTGAAGACACAATAATTTAATCAGAGTTCAGAAAATAAACTTCTTTTAAATCAGTGATATAAACGTTTACATATTTAGATACATAATAAATTAAGTAGAACAATAGTAATATGCAAAAAATGAAAGAAATTTTTATATCTTAATTTTACTTATTTATCTAACTAGTAAATTTACTATTATTACATTTCCAACGCCCAAATGTTGGAGTAAAATATTTGTATTTCGAACCTTTTTATTAGCTTTCCGCACTTCCGAACACCATTCCCCTTTAAGAAATACCAATTCAATGCATTTTTAAGCTGCATAAATCTACCTCATTCGGAAAACCACAGGATCGACCGAAAGGCACTGAAGTGGAGAGTAGATACTCGTACTTTAGCCCCCTCTCCCCCCCTCCAAACATCGTTTTATACCCCCAGCACACGCCATTTTCTCTAGCCCTTAATGCACGCATTTCCGTTTCCCCAATCGCTTGGGTTTTTCTTTTTTGTTCTTCTGTCATCATGAATTTTATGTTTTATTGCAGCTGTTGCGCTGCTGTCAACGCCCCTCCAATGTGCCTCCACCTAAAACCCCTCCACTTTACCCCCTCACCTTGGCTGCTGATTCACGCTTTTATTGGCACTGTGATTTCTGGTGACTGAATCCAAGGGATTACGCTCCAAGGCGCACGTTCCCGCACTTTCTCGACCGGTCGCATTAATCATAAAAAAATCGCTGGGATGCAGAGGATGCAGAATGCAGAATGCAGTTTAATTTGGCATGAAGTGCAGAGCTCGCTCTATCGGTAGTTAAGCGGTTTATAACCGATAACAACCTGTAAGCCAGTAAAGTCGGGCGCATTTGATGGCCTTGGCCCTGGCCCTGGCCCTGGCCCTGGCCCATGGCTCTGAAGACAAGTTGCGCTTTTATGGGCGTCATATTTTTATGGCTGCCAACATCATGACATCAAATTTGGAGCATGGAACGGAATAATCTATGGATAGATTATTTCAACTCGAACCACAGAATGTGGTTACAAAGATGGGGATTTTATTGAAGCGATTGTCGAACATTGTACAGAATGCAAATATTGTAAGGGGGATATTCAAAATCGTTAAAGAGGGTTAAGGGGGAAGTTAATTCATTAAATCAGAAAAACAGCTGGAAATAAAATAGTAACAAATTTCAATAGTTTAAGCTTAAAGAATTTCACTTCCTAGCCTTTTGCCCTTCTGGTCGAGTGAGTATTCCGAAGCCTCTTTGTTGGTTAACCCTCCTTTTGGCTTCTGGTTTATTTTTGGCATAATTCCCGCAGCCATTTTGCTCGCGCGTCCCTGAAAATGACAGTTGGATTAGCTAACCGGCGCACACACACACACACACATAGACAGAGGGAAAGCCATGACACAAATTCCCGACCCTTGTTACCGTGGCCAAGGACGAAAGGGAGGTGGCTGTGGGGACAGGACATCATTAGCCCCTGGCTGCTGCTGCTGCTGCTTGTCACAGTTGAATGCTCTTCGATTCGATTCAACTAAGATTACGCATACGACACGTTAAACGCTTAAAGAGGCCACTGCCGTTCGTTGCTCATTGCAAATCAAATAAAAGACACAATTTCATTTAAAAAGTTGGAAGAGAGCAAACAGGACACACACACACACACTCGCACATCCTTTGATTTTTTCTCGAGTTTTCCTGCTTTTCTTTCAATCCCTTTTCGTGTGTGTGTGTGTGTGAACAAAGAAAAGGATCTCTTTTTCAGGCCGTGTGCAAGTTGCATGTAAGTTTTTTCTCCGCCTTTCTTCGTCAGAGTTGTGTTTTCCTTTGTTTTGCTTCTTTTTTATTTTGCAAAGAGGCAGGGCCTGGTTTTTGTTTATGCCTTTACTGCATAAAATGATTTCATTAAAAAAGTTGCAAACTTTTTCATTTAATTTAACTGCAGCAAACAACATCTTTTGTGCAGCTTTTCTCCTCCTTTTCCGGCCCGTTTCTCGTTTTTCGATTTTCTATTTTTTTTGTTGTTCGTTTTTTTTTTGCAGTTTCCTTTCAGTAAGCATCTGCTGCTGCATCTTCTGCCAGGAACTCTGGCCGAGACTTAATCTTCCCTGCGCTGCTGCCCCACCGATTTTTCGGATGAGTTTCAATTAAACTTTTCCATTTGAATTCATTGTGTCAGTTGGCAATCTGCTTATCCAACAATTTCCCAGCAGGTGGCCAATGCTGGAATCCAATTCAAGGCAATCTTGATTCCTGACAAAGCGACTTGTTTAGGGATCCTTCATGGCTGCAACTGCTGCAGCGCGTCTTTGAAAGTTTATCGGAATTTTCTGAATTTTTCTATCATTGTCATTGTATCTTCATCTCAAGGTTTTCCTTTTATTTTTTCTTAGAACTTTCCCTGACCCTGACCTTACTGCTCAAAATGCATTTCAGGAAATTCAAACACTTTGAAGACACATTTCTAAGTATAAAATATAAACACATTTCTAAGAATTAACTATAAATTATTTGCTTACAAGGCATAATGACATTCAAAGCTCACTGAACCAGAATTTTGCAATTCACCTGAAAATGTTTTAAAGTAATTTTATGACAATTTATATCTTTATAATACGAATTAGAGAATAATTTTCTTGAATTTATTTGTAGTTCATTAAATTCTCAATTAACTTTTGTTTAGATGCGAAACTGAAACACTGCAATTAATATGAATATAATAAGAACAAGGCAATCATTTTCTTAAAGTAATTTTTATTTTATTAAAATATTAATTTATTTTCCATATTTATTTTTTGGAATTTAATTGAAGTAACTTAAAGTAGAAACGTTTATTAATGGTAAACTCAAATCAAATAGCATTCAATTAAATACCTCTCTTCTGGCTATGATGCGAAACTGGAAGAGCGCAAGTAATATGAGTATCTCCTATATCTCCCCTCATTCACCATAATTGAATGTACTTTTACATCTGATAATTTTCCCATCTAATTCCCATAATTTTCCCATGCCCCACCCCTCCATAACGGAGTGGAGAGTTTTTTCCCCGCGAGGCTTGACTTCCATTTTGCAGATATTTTTTTTTTTGTTCGTTATTCTTTTTAATCATCCAACATTCAGAACATAATTCAATTAGGGCCATAATGGCAGGGTGGGTGGCAGCAACTCGTACCCCAACACAACTCCACCCCATCCCTCACCACCCTTAGGGGAGACCCCTCATCATGTGGCACGACAACATGTCGTATTAGTAATATTTAAACACAAAAGCTCAGCAAATGTTGACATGCGTTGCCATTAGACGGACGTAACATAGCGATGCATTCTGACACGCACAAGGGATGATTGAGATGGGGGAGACGGGGATGGAGACCTAAAAGGAAATTCAATTTTCGCACAAAGAAGGAGCAAAAAAAACACACACATAGAGCAAAAGAAAACAAAGACCGACGAACACCAATAATAACAACAATAATAAGCTGCTTAGGAGCCAGCGATGCGAAAGTGAAGAAATGCGTTGTAATTCCACATGATGAGCTGCAGGGCAGTTGAGAGGGGGAGGGGGTTGGCCTACGCCCCTGTCCTGTCCTGTGGGAGGGGGAGCGGTTCAAGGGGGTGGCATTAAGCCACTGTGTTTAGCTCTTGCATGTCAAGGAATGCGGTTGCATGTGCCACGAGCAAGACTTTTCCCTCCGCTCCAGAACCTAGGAATTCCCATCCACCAACCCCGCTGCCCCCTCTGCGACTACGCCTCTGGCCATGTGTGTATCTTTCTATGAAATGTGTCATGTTGACAGCGTGGAAATGTCACTCATGCGGCATCGTAATGAGTTTTGCCAACGTCAGCCAACGCTGCAACAAAAACTGAACAACCAAAAACAACAACAAGAGTTGCAACTTTCCGGGGGGAGGAAGCTTGAGCTGGGTAAAAATTCCTTCATTTTACATTGTCTGGCCAAAAAAAGCAGGCAAGCCAAATTTCATTGGCATATTGAAAAACTTTCCTTTGTTACATCAACAATTGAAATTCAAAACCGAATTTTACGTTCAATTTGAGGTTTTAATGAGGAAGAGATTGGAGGTGATACCAGCTGGGTAAAGGTATAGTATTTAAATATATGTAAACAATAATTAATTGAAGTTGTTTTGTTAGGAATAATTAATACATTATTTTTTTTTAAGAAAATAAAATATTTTTATAAAGGAAGAAATCACAGAAGAATTCAAAAGATGCACTTTAATTGAAAGGGAAATATGAGCAAAATTCTAAGTTCCCTAGTTAAAGAACAATAGCTTTAAGAATATATATATACCTTGCAGATTTCTAGAAGAATCTTTAAAATATCTTTAAGTATCCCCCGAAAATTCTATATTCTCAGTTGCAGCTAACAAAATGGTAGGAGTAGTTGAAATGCATTTCACATTCTGCTCAAAAATTACATTTCATAGATATAATACATTTACTCTTGGCAGGCCTGGCATCAATTCAAAATTCTCCAGTGAAAGGAGGCGCCGGAAGTGGGTGGAGGCAGAAAGGAGAAAGGGAGATAGGGAAATGGGGTGGCCCAAAAAGCCGCACTATAGTACAGAGAATCAGAAGAGAATAAATTTGCCTGTTGGCCATCAAAAGTGTTGCTTTTTATTTTGCACGACGATGGGATGGGAGCACCGCCCACTTAAACAATGAGCCTAGCCACGCCCCCCGCCCACACACACACACAACATATAGTATAGCCGTAGACATAGGCCGGAACAAAGGGGAGGAGAAAGGAAGGAAGACGAACGAAAAGAAAGGAGAAGAGAAAGCAAAGGAACCGTCGTAGAATTTCATTGTAGTAGAATTTCACAATAATTGCGATGCAGTTGCACCAGCAAACAAATACTCGTGCACACAGAACCAAAACTATATAGTATATATATATATATAGTACTATAGTGTAGTATGCTCTATATATTCTCTAGCCTTTTTCGGTCAGAGAGAGAGGGAGAGAGAGAGAGTGGGAAAGAGTGAAAGAGAATGCAACGAGGAAAATATCGATCGATTTTTAAATGAATTTAGGTCACAGCTACCCACATCCACCCAACCCCCTTTCCCTTACCCAACCTTTCAGCCACTCAACCCCCTCCCACCCTGTGCAACCCCCCTCCCCAGGGGTGTGCTTCTAGGGGGGTTTGCATCTCGCAGATACAACCGAAATGAAAATGTCAGCTGCCTTCTGCTCACGTAACTTATTTTAATTCAAATCAAATGGGGAAAATAGATTGAAATGAAGGCGGCTTCGGGGCTTTTTTCTTTTTAGACCCTGTACCCAAAGGGTAAAGGGTATATTAAGTTTGTGCAAATGTATGTAACAGGCAAAAGGAGGCGTGGCAGACCACACAAAGTATATATATTCTTGATCAGCATGACGAGCTGAGTCGATATAGCCATGTCCGTCTGTCCGNGGCATAATATAGAAGTCAGCTACACACGCACTCGGCATTTTCCATGGCCTTGGCTTGGCGGAAGCAGAGAACAATAGTGCATTCAAAAGATACACCAAGGAAAAATCAAAGTGAGCTTTGGAAAATATGTGATAATATTCCTTAGAATATTTTCGGAATATTTTAATCCTGGAAAGTCCTTCAAATATACGATTTCCCAACTAAGACAGAAGAGAAATTCAAAGAGGTTTGTAATATTTATTTAACAATAATATTATTAAAGGGTCTTCAATTAAATTGCAAAACTAAAATACCACAAAATATGTATATATTCTGGTCTCATACTTTTCTCTCAGTGCCTTCCCGTACCCTAGGACCCACCCCCCTGGATTGCCCATGCCAGACACGCGCCATCAACATGTGCATTTTACGAGCCAAAAAGAAAGATGACAGTGGCATAGAGGAGAGAGAAATGGAAGGGGGCGGGGGGCGGAGGTGGAATGGGAGGACACATTGTTGATGTCTTGGGAAAAACCTGATGTATGTAGAAGCCCCCGCTGAATGATGATTCCTCCACCCAAGCCAAGCCGAACCCAACTGAGGTTGCAACTAATTTTACGTTTTTATGACACTCCGACTACGTGATGCGATGGAGCCTGGGAAACACGGGTTAAATCATAGAGAGTCGCCTCCGCGACTGAATTCAATCACGTGTGGCCAATAAAAAATTGAATACGAATACGGGATCAGTTTGTTTTTTGTTTTTTTTTTGGTTTCCTATTCGATTTCTTTCTCTTTGTTACTTTGAAACTCGCTCAGGTTGGGTAAGTGAAAGAAGAAGTTTGATTCGGTGGCTTGGGAAACAAAAAACCCACAAAATGTGCTGCTACAGTTTTACTACTAGTTTCTCACCCTTTGATGGTCACCAGAAACCACACAGTAAGTAAGGACACACTTTATTTTGGTTTCCTGCTGTCCACAAAGGAAACGCCTCCATTTCGGGTTTTAGAGCCACTAAAAATGAAGGGGCAAAGGTTATGGGAAGAGTGACACCTGGTCGAGCATTAACCAGGTCCGAGCGTGTGGCTTATAACTTTTTAATTAAGAATTTCCTTATTGATTTCCCCCCCGGGAGATGCCATCCGTCTGAGCCAAGTTCAGCTGTCAAGGTGCTCTGGAATACCCACCGTCCATTGGATTCCCATTCTAATTATGCAATATCCTCAAGGAACTGCCCAGTAAACTGCACCTGTCACACACCTTGAGTCGCCATTGCGAACGGCAAACAGGCAGAAACTGGGTTAACGATAAATTGCAAATGGTGTCAGGTCCTAGTTAGGACCTTGCCACGCCCCCGTGCGACCCAACCCGCCTCTGACACTTCGGAGGCCAGCTGGGTGCATGTGGCCCACAGTGCTCTAGTTTCCGTCTCGTTCTCGTTTTCCAGTGCTCGGTACTGCGGTGCTCGGTATTTGGTATTCGGTGTTCGGCGCTCTTGGCCAGGCCATGATCTACTACCACAGTTGCATTAGCCATAGTTTCCGCACTTCCAACGAGCCGTCTCAAAATAAAGCGGGCCCAAAAACAAAACAAACCAAATAAAAATATTAATTTAGGGGATTTTCTAAGAAGTATTCGTAGATCATTTAAAGTGAGAATATTAATAAATACACAATAAAATATAGTTTCCAAATTGTAAAGGTAATTATTATTACCATATTATCAAATAATACAAATTTTAAGTATATAAAAGTAACAATATGAATTTATTATTATCTATTATCTGTACCTATACATTTATTTAAGGGATTTCGTATGAAATATTTATTAACAAATTGTAATAAAAATATAGACAAAATTATTAAATTCATTAATTGTTCCAAAATAATTCTAAGCTAAATATATATGCATATGTACTTATTATTATCTATTATTTGTGTCTATATATTAATTTAAGGGATTTTATAAGTATTTCTTGATAACTTATTTTATAAAATTACAGTTACAGTTTAAAATTTGAAACAAAGTTTAATATATATGTATTTTTTGTTATCTATTATCCGAATCCATATATTAATTAAAGAGATTTCAAAAGAAATATTTCTAGATCATTTAACGTACAAACTTTAATGAAATAAAAGACAGGTGAAATATATATATTTAATATCTCAAAAACAAAAGAGATTTTGTACATAATTATTAAATATAGAAATGATTTTAGCGAAAGACTTAGATCAGGTTTAAGTTAAAGCCCTTTCTCTTAGGGCAGTCTTACGCTTACGAGAGTAAAATCACGTTGCACGTTGCAAGTAGCAGTGGCGAACGTGCCTACGAACCAGTTGCACCTCCCTTGCTCTTTCCCCACCCAGTATGTCTCTCCATCTCGCTCTTCTCGAGAGCATTCGGCTGGGGCATGCCCCAAAAGACCGCCCTACTTTTCGATGGCCGGCCGAAGGTTCGGCCTTGGCGTTCAGCAGTGACCTGCTTTCCTCTCGGTTTGTTTTTGTTTTTTTGTTTTTGTTTTGCTGGCTTTTGATTTTTGACTTTCCGCAGACTTGCCATTTGTCAAAATTTGTGAAAGCCCCTGTTCAAAGCTGGGAAATCCCATCAAAGGACATCGCCATGGAATCCTCTACTGCTCCGCAGCTAATTTATTTAAAATGCGGGTCAAACCGCACCTCTTGAAAAGACGACAAAAGTTGGAAAACAAACCGAAATGGATTTCAATTTGCGGTGCACCACGATTTGATTTTCGTCCGTTTGTTTGATTTGTGGTTTGTATTCCTTTTGGAGTGGCATAAAAAAGCCGCCGGGCTAATCCTTTTGCCCAGTTGGAAATCAGCGGCAACATAAGAAAAACTTCCAGCCAGTCATACAATAATAAAATTAATTTAAACTCTGCAGGCGAACTTCGGTCGCTCCATCCGATTCTCTTGTATCTGTGGGATTGTTGTTTCTGTTTGTGATTCTCGGTTGCGGATGCAACCTCCATTTCGGTACGAAAGGAATCTCTTGACCAGCTTAACCATCAGATAATTACCGACTGTGATCGTGAAGTTTTATGGCGTAGTAAAGTTGGACTCGTAAAAAAAATACATTATTTCCTTAGCTTACAGGAATGCTTAATGTGCTTAAGCTTTTAAAATTAAACCAGAAAAAATTCAGAAATTATCTTTGGAATTTAATTATCTTTTGGAAATGGCAAATAGAAAAAAATCCCCTTCGTTTCCTGGAATTTTGCTTAAGTTGACAACGCATCAACCTATCATTGTACATTATTTCTGTGGAGAAAGTACTTGAATTTGATTTAATCACAAAATCTGCAGTTAAAAATAATTAATAATTTCACCAAACTAATATTATTTTCTCCCAAAATCTGACAAGCCAACCAAATCGAATTTCTCGTTATTCAACTTACATTCATTGTGCTTTACCTACGAATAAATATATTTGCTTAATAATTTTTATACAACACACACTCTTGAGTGCAATTTTCGTCTTTATTCAACACAATTACTTCAATTTCGACCCTCTCTTATATTTTTTTTTTGTTGCTGCAACCCGCTGCCTCTGTAAATCACATGTTTGATTATCTCATTTCTTGGCCATCTCACTGAGAAACCCCCACAAGTCCCTTACATACCCCTCACCCATCTTGGTACGAAGTAAATGCCCTCGACTGCAGTGAATGCATTTTGGCATTGACTGCCTGCCGGGCGGCCCACAGTGCGTATGAGTAATAACCGAAGACAGCAGCGCAGTAACGCAGACAAAGTTCAAGGGGTCGTCCCCAAAGGGGTTGAGGGGAGAGTAAAGGGGGTGAGCAGATTGGAGCTGTCATGAAGTAAATGCAACGTCGCCAAACGCCAACGCCATCGACCATTTACTATCCTCATCATCATTTTTACCATCATCATCAACATGGCGCTGTCTTTTGGCTGCTGCGTCATTTGTTTACCCTGTAATTTTGAGGAGAGTATTACGCCAAGAGGGGAAATAAATATAACAAATTATTCAGATTCAATTTCAGCCTAACGATATGCATTTGAAAAATATCTATAAAGATATAGAAACAAATTAATGATGATAAACTATGATCATTTCCAGACCTTATAATTGATTATTTAATTTTCATAATTTAAAGAACAAATTGTTTTTTCTTTTATTTATTTCTTAAATATAATTATTATTATTTTACAACTG
>JAJJHY010008789.1:16802881-16814286 GCA_021224005.1 Drosophila setifemur
CCAATATTGAATATTGCAGGGTTGGCTGCGGGGGTTTTTGGGGGAATGGGGGGTTGGAGGGGGGTTGATTGGTGAATGAGAATGGTGAATGAGAATCAGCTGAGGGGTAAGCTCCTTCTTGGCCAAGCCAAAGGCAAATAAGCCAAGCATTTGGCAAACATTATTCTGCACAGCATACCCTTTTTTTTGCAGAAAACGGAGCAGGGAACTAGGTTTAACTATTTTATTTTGTGATTTATGATGGGAATTAATGGTTTTGGCATTTGAAGGAATTCATATGTTTATCTACTAAAAAACATGCAAAGAATATATTTTCATTAATCTTTAATTTAACTTTTAATAGAAGATCTATAAACTTAATACAACATTTTACACTTTCGTAGAGTTGGTAGCTTTAATGCTTATATTTATTTATCTCCTATATATATATTTCCTCCAATTATTTACAATGGAATACATTATTCTCAATTCAAAATAATTGCTAGGGTATTTCCACAATCGATACCCTTTCGGCCTGCCTAATTATTTCCGAATTAAACTTTTGATCGGAGAACTTAAACGACTTCGCTTGAGTTATGATTTCTTCTCCTTAAGAATGCAGAAACGATTCGAAAGGAGTGCCTTAAAATCAGCAGGATAACCAGGACAACAGGATAACCGGGTGTTGCGGTCGTGTTTCTGTTTTTTTTTGGCTCCGCAATTTATCCTGGCCGAGGCTCCTGGCCGAGGATTTCCGCTTGGCAATCAGGAAGGAACATGACATAACACAGCGGTAATAGGAAAATCATCGATTTTATTTGATTTATTTGCAGGACCCTCCTGTGCCTGTGCCTTTTTTCTCGTATGTATGTAGTTGTTTGCTTTAATCGCTCGCTTTTCCCGCTTTACCCCGCTTTTCCCCCGAATTTCCCCCGCATTTTCCCCCGCTTTTCCCGCTGCGTGGTTCAACCACCGAAAAAAAAATCGGTTTAAGCGGGTGCTTGGTGCGTGTGTGTGGGCGGTTGTGTGGTTGTGTGTGTGTGGGTGGTGCGGGCAATAAATCTCGGAAATTGTGTCAGAAAATGTTTCTCTGCCACACACACACACCCACACTTAAATACAAATACAAATACATATACACAAAGAGAGACCGGAGGGGGTCAGGACGGCCATATTGAAATTAGAGGCACTTCCGTTTTGGATTTGTTTGTGTGTGTTTTTGCGTGGTTTCTGCGGTTTCTGCCGGAGGAGCTATCCGGACGAAGGGGCTGGCGGGGATTGCGACTAAGTGCCGGAAAGATATGCGTAACAAATGCCCACAAGAACTCCAGGGGGAGATGAGGGTATGGGTTCAGAGGGCCAGAGGGAGTTCAGAGGGAAAAATCAGCCTTTGAGGTCCCAGATCCCTCGAAAAGCCTTCAGGGGAAATCCCCTTTTTTCTATATACATATCTCTGACTTTCGGGGTCTGCATTCCTGTTTACATTTCACGGCTCAACCACTCAAAATTATTTCAAGTTATTTCTTTAATTTTTTGTTGTTGTACTACGCTGCCAGGGAATATTTTTAGTTTTTATTTGTTTGTTTTGATTGGGTAATTGGGCCACAAGCGAGTGCAATAAAAGCACAAAGAATTTCTATAAATACGGATTGATGTGCCGTTCTGCTGATGATGAATTGAATAGATATTCGATAATGCCAATGGGAAGGGGAAAAATAAATAAATACAAATATTCGAACAACTGTGTGAAATTGTTGAAAAATACAGGAGAGCTTCCATTTACAAAAAAAGTTCAATAAAAACAAATAAAATTACAAAATGACAATTTCTATTTCTAGGTTAGTGGAATGAATTTACTTAACGTAACTTTTGTTTCATATTTAAATATATATAGTTATAGAAGTTGGTCTGTATCCAGTGCGAAAACTAAATGAATGGCTGTGAAAATATTTTAATAATTCGCACATTCCAAAAATAAACCATTAAAAAGCGATACGCTTTCGTTTAAACATCATTTCTATTTGGGGCTCAATTATGTGTGTTTAGTCTTCCTCCAATTATAGATTTGTTTACCAAAGCCACCGCGAGATCTCCGTGACCTTCAACTCGGAGACCGCACAGATCGATCATCGATCTTGGCCAGAGTTCATCACCAGACCAGTTCCGCTTTGGTTATTGCGTTGAGAACTATTTGCGTAGTAAAATCTAAATGCGAAAATTGGCCCAAAGCGAAACATTTGTTAAATGCTGATGGATTTTTGCCGTTTTCAGTGACTCTTTGGCTGAAGTGAGTCGCACAGTCGCGTGTGGGCCGAGCAAAATAAAACTATTCATTACGAAAGAAATAGAAACAACCAACAAAAAAAAAAACAAAAAACTACTGAAAATAAAATAAACAACTCTAGAGACAATCGACAATGGCATAGTTTGGCGAGAGTGTGTGCTTTTCGCTGTTTTTTGTTGTTTTTTTTTTGTTGCTTTTTGTGCAACTCAACGGTTAGCTAGTCTATTTTTATCGTCATGCAGTTTATTTATAAAAATGGCATTCGGTTCCATTATCTTAAAAATAAAATCACATAAACGCGAACAGGCGAACGAACAGTCAGTCAACAATAGCGAAATCAGCAATAATGACTGACAAATAATCATGAAAAATTACCAAGAGGCAGGCAATGTCAAAACAACAACAGAACTGAAAAACCAAAACAAAAAACAATTCAGAAAACCCAAAAAAACAAAGACACAAACAAAAACAAAACAATCAAGAGAACGAAACACCTTGGAATTGAAAGTTCGCTGAAAATGTTTATGAATCATATTGCTCGAGTAAATATATGAATAAGAAACAATAATGCGAGTAATAATAACAATAATAATTACCCAACGTTCGGCTAATCTCAGAATGTCGCATCTGTCAGGTACAATTTACGTGCCGCTGCAGCGAAGGTAGCAAAGGTGGCTCGCAACCGTATCTGTATCTGTATCTGTACCTTGCATCTGCTACTGCCGCCGCTCACTCGTTTGCCCAGTGATTTACAATCCCCGAAAAGTACGGGAAAAGAGCGTATAAATATTTAACACACTGTCTGACTGTCGCTCAGCCTGTTTGTCTTTCAAGGTTCAGCAAATGCGTAAATAAATCAAAAGCGTCGGACTTACATGGAGCGAATTCGTGGAGCAAATCTGATGGATGCCCTGGGCAGGTATGAAGAATTGCATCCACCAGGCAAATCTGAAGGAAAAACTGGCAACTTTTTTTTTTGGGGGGCCCGGTTGGATTAAATATATATATATACGAGTATGTATGTACAGTTGTATGAAAAGTGGGAAAATATTTACAAACTCAGAACTCAGAAGGGGACTAAATTAAATAAACATCAAGTGGATTCAAAATGCAGCGCGGAAAGTAAACGTTTGCTCTATTTGCTATTACTTTTATTTAAGATAAACAAAATTATAGAAAAATAATTTAGTATCTTTTGAATGGGGAATTTTTGTGGCATTACAAAAATGACTTTTTTTTACTTTTATTACTAATTTTCATATCAAAATATTCCATTTTATTACTGTATAAATTTAATATTCCCAACTCAATGGGTAAAATTACTCATATATTAGATTAATGTATAGNTAAATAAACATCAAGTGGATTCAAAATGCAGCGCGGAAAGTAAACGTTTGCTCCACTTGCTATTACTTCTATTTAAGATAAACAAAATTATAGAAAAAGATTTTGTATCTTTTGAATGGGGAATTTTTGTAGCACTACAAAAATGACTCAGATTATTATTTTTTACTTTTATTACTAATTTTCATATCAAAATATTCCATTTTATTACTGTATAAATTTAATATTCCCAACTCAATGGGTAAAATTACTCATATATTAGATTAATGTATAGTAATATAAATAATTTAAAAATGTATGTATCTCATAGTACATTTGATTAATGAACAGTAACATAAATAATTTATTTAATGAACAGTAACATAAATAATTTATTAAACTTCTACCATAACAATTCCCTAGCAAAAAACCCCCCTTTTAATCTTATTTTTCTTGGTAAATCCATTGCCTTGGATTTATCTGCCATCAGCTTAACTGAATAGTTCCATTATGCGCTGTATATCGTGGCTATATCTTATCGGGCATATCAATGCCATGACTCACCCACTCCCTTCGTACCATACATATATAAACCCAACTCAACCCTCACCCCTTTTGCACTGGCAATTGATTACGGCGCGTACTTCGGTTCCAGTTAAGCGCAAATATTAGCACTGAACCATCAACCCCCCTTCGCAGCACGCCCATGCAAACGACGACGACGAACCCTTCGCCTTTGCCTTCAGTTGGAATTCCTGCATTTGGGTGCGTGAGTAATGTGACGACATTAATTTTCACACTCATTACAACTCCATTAGAAGGGTCCGAGTTGGGATGGGGTTGGGGAGGGCTAGTGCACGGTATAGAGGATAGAGAGGGGGCGGTAGTTCAGAGGTCACCCCAACTGCTCCCCCTCCACCAGCAAATAGAGCAACACAAAAAAAAAAACGAGACACGAAATACCGTGGACGATGTCCAAATGCACGCACGAGAACGTTTTTCCCTACCCCAAAAAAAAAATACCCCTTCCAAATTGTTTTTTTTTTTAGAGCCCCTCCTATTTTTCAGATCCTTGAACTGGCCATGGAAGTGTCAACAGAAATTGTACTTCGTGTACAAATCGAGGTCATTACAGAAGCGTTACCGGGGTAAATGGTAAATGAAATTACCCAAAAAACGCAGAAAAAAACAGTCTAAAATAAAAACAAGAAAGGAAAAAGAGCTGGAGAAGAAAAATGCCGCATCAAAGCGCTTCAAATATGCAATAAAAAGATTTAGTTTAAGCTGGGAAAATAAATGAGGGTCAAGGATTTGAATAGTATGAAAAAATATCAGACTGAAGCGGTTGGTAAACTGATTTTATTTTATTTATAAATATATAACATACAATTCTGTTATTTTTTAATAAAATGTAAAAAAACATTGTATTTCCCATATTATTACAAACAATCCTTAAATTTTCCCAAGGTGCCAGCCCTCCTTCGACCTTATCAACTTAAAAAATTAACAACATTATTGCCGAAATGTGTTTTGTCCTCCATTCCCCCCTCCTTTCCCCATTTCGAATCCTCCAGAGGCTCCTGCCAGACGGACAGCAGAAAAGAAAATCTATCGGTCAAGGCGCAACCGTCGACGAAGACATATTGGGCCTCTTCTCGGACTGAATTAGACCAGGCCAGTGCCCCGCCCCCTTACGCCTCCCGTTTGTTCGTTCGAAGTCGAAGTCTCGGTATGGCTGTCATTTAGCATTCAGCTCAGCGACAGGCCCAAATTTCAACATTCCGACAAATTCTTGCGCCTTTCTTTCCCAAATGCAGTCACGTAATTTTCGAATTTTCAACAACAACACCCGTCCAGACACCCCGAAAATTCACTTTCCCTCCAACGTTTTCCCGCCCCGGTGGGAAAACAGGGGGAAAGAGGAATGAATGCCCGCTGCGTTTATCGTTAGACAAAGCGACGGCATCAATTTGTATCTGTAAATTAGTATTCCGCTGCAATTTGCCACGGAAACACCAGAAACCCCATAAACACCAAATACACCAAAAACACAAACAACGAACATACATTCGGGCCTCGATAAATCGAGATTCTGCAAGGCAAGTTATATAAAAATAATGTGTAATATAATTTAAAATATAACTTGTGGTTTGTTTTTAGTTTGGTTAAAAGTATCAATTGTAAATAAATTGAAAAATATCTGAACTATTTTGAGGGTTCAAAACTTAATTACAGAAATGGGATTTATGATGTCAAACATTTATAGCTTTAAAAATAAACTATTTCAATACATTGTATTACTAAACTTATGGTTTTTTAATTTGATTAAAAATGTTAAAAAATTGAAAATATATCGAAAATTATCCTAACTATATTGAGAAATCAAAATTAAATATAGAAATATGTTTTATGATGACAAACATTTAAAGTCAAGTTATTCAACAATTATTTTAATACATTTTGAATTTATAAAATAAAAATAAGTCCAAAATTATGTTTACTATCTTGAGAGTTTAAACTAAAAAATAAAAATACAATTTATGATCCCGAACATTTATAGCTTCAAAAAATTAATGTTTTAAGATTTCCTTCAATTTCCCTTAAATCGAAGCTCGCCTGTACATCGATTCCCTAAGGCCTGACGATGGTGATGATGTCGATGGGTGCTAACTATATGCGGGATCTGTGTCCGCTCGGATATCCGTCCATCCGACCATCCGTCCATCTGTCCAACCCCACACACACACATATTTTGTGGGGTGACGCCTCGTTGGCCATCGAATCTCACTTTGCCATTGGACAATAATCGCATTAATAATGCGTTTTTGGCTGCCCATGGCGAGGAACCCCGCACTACACTACTTACCCATTCGATTCAATTCGATTTGAATCCATCAGAACAGGACCCTCATATATATCAGTTCAGATCGGAGGGAAAAGTCGGGAAAGCCCACTGAAATTAACAGTTAATTTAACTAATAATTGTTTAAATAGACCTTTATCATGATGGATTTCGTTGCGGCAATGTTGGCTGTTCTGGTGTCATGTGGCCTGTCAACACTTTGCCCCGATATCTTCTATATAAATATATATTTGTATACATATATATTCTGCTGGTTGCCCGGTTGCTGGTCAGTTCATGTTTCATGTCCATGTCCATGTCCATGTCCGTGTCGGACCGAATTGTGGTTGTCTGGCTAAATGCTGTCCAAGTTAAAGTTCGTTTTGGGTAAAAGTGGCTTTCGAGCTTAAATATTTATGGAGTTTGCTTCTGGATTTCCCTTGGCTTTTCTTTTTGCGGCCAAGGAGGGGCGATTTTTAGAAAATAAACATTTTGCCAAGCCCAACAGCTAACATTTAGACGTGACAGTTTGAAAGGTAAATTGACATTGCTTTTCGGTTCTGGTTAATGCAATTACAACTCTTGTATTTGCTCGAGACCTATTTTAATATTCGGTAATCAAGAGAGATAAAAGTTATGGCCAGGCTTAACTTAATTTGAATACTTTCCGGTATTTCTTTAATAGCTATTATTAGCCCTTGGGCTGAGCTAATTCCCCAATCTGTTCGCAAAAACCCATCCAGATAATCCCATTTGGCCTAATAACGTCCTTGACTCCCATCTCATCCATATGCTGCACAGAAAAATATGGTAAAAAGCTTTCACGATGGCTCGAATGGCCTAATCTGGCGGCACACTTTCCCCTCCAGCACACACTCTCGAGAAGATTCCCCCAGAAGCAAAACTAGGAGGCCGGCCAATCACTGACCCTACCTACACGGAAATCTGTTCGCCGCTCCTCCTCCAGAGCAAGAGATACTTGGGTGACACAAGCGAACTGCCAAAACGAAAATAATAAAAATCATACCATGGCGCCCACATGCCATATAAATATATATATATATAGATATAGAAACACCCACAGAATTATCAGCTGATTTAGTGTCGGGTCAGTTGGCAGTAAAATTCCACACTTTTCTTTACAATTTCACACACTCAGAGGGAAAAGGAAAGGCAGGAGGAGGAGGAGGAGGAGGAGGAGGAGGAATGTGACATCAATTGACACGAAAGTTCAGCGTAAATATTTGCCCAGATAAAAAGGCAAACACACAAAGAGACACCCATAAATTCCAGCGGTCATTCTCATTCAGAACTCAGTGTCCAGTGTCCAGAGACCAGAGACCAGTGTCCAGAACTCGAGTGTGTGTGAATCTGTCCATTTAATGACAAAGAATGGGAAGAACAATTTGTGAATGTGCGACAAACAAATGGAGACATCGCGGCCTGACTCCAATTGCGAAAGCCGAACGGGATGCAACAGCACATACAGATACATTGGCCGATACAGATACAGATACGGATACAGGAACACAAAGATACGGACACAAAGGGAGGTGCCGGATCGCATCGCATCGCATGATTCATCCGGGCGGACCAAAAACTAATTAGTTTCGGATCATTATATAGTACTTTGTGGACACACAATAATGCCAACGAACAAGTGTTTTGTTTATTGAGTATGATTCATATTCAGTCGGCTTTCCTTATATTTATTTATTATATTTAATAATTCTTGCATTTGTATTTACTAGAGATTTCTTAGAAAACTTTCTTACAAATCATTTTATTATAAGCTTTTAAATATAATTGGAGGATGCGTTAATGCAAAACAAATTTATTTATTATTTCTTCAAACGATTCCATTATTCTGCAAACAATTCTTCTTCTCGATAAAAACAATTGCACATCTATTTACTTATTTTTTGCAGCATTAATATTGATATTTATACTTAGTCCAATTATGATATTTTATTTAATTAGATTGTTTGCTGATGCAAAACAACTTTTTCTTTGTTTTAAATGTGTTAATTCTTAGGAAGATTATATTTTATAGTAAACAATTCTTCATCCCGATTATAAAATATTCTAAGAAATGCTTGGTATGAAACAAATAAGATTAACAATTTTTATTAATATTTCTGTTGACTTAATATTAAATTCTTTATTGATCCCAATAATCTCCAATAAATCACATTAAGCAAATTTCTGTGTTAATTCTTTAAGTAAACAATTCTTCTCCCCGATTATAAAATTTCCTCGAATTGCATTTTTACTTAGTATAAAACAAATGAGATTATTAATTTTTCTTATTTTTTACTGCAGCCTTAATATTGATTGTAATATTGCATTCTATATTTAACCCATTTCCGAATCATTCGATTTATCCATCAATTCGATTCGTCATCAACTTAATTCGCCGGCACCCTTCTCGGAAAATTGCATTCGATTCGCGAGGCTGAGTGCAAAGTGTGTTTTTATTATATTCGTTTTTTGTTTTTACTTTTTTTGTTTTTTTTTTATCAGCAGCTGCTATTTATGCCACAATGATGCGAACCGACGAATGGAGGCGGTAATTCCATGGCGTCATTATTATTATATTGTTCCGAAACCAAGGCCGATCGTCGAGTCTGGGGAAAAACAGGGAACAACGAGCGGATGGAGATGGAAGTGGAAATGGATATGGAGATGGGGATTGGAGATGGGGAATGGAGATGGAGATGCAGTGACTTCACAGCCACTCATTTTATAGTCCGGCACGTGAATTGGAAATCGACGACGTTGCCACTTCTCGGCCGCAGATTGGCGGGCCTAAAAATAAACAAACAATAAGGCGGTTCCTATAAAGATATATATTCGAGGGAGATTAAGTTTCGTTTTAAACTCCAGACGATAAACGGAAAGAGTCGAAGAATGTCTGAAGCCACGTCAATGATTGAAACCGCCAGAGTTACTTAACTCTTATCTAACCATTACTCATAAAATGAAACCAACAATAAGCAGAACTAAAAAGAAGTCCGTCGATAAGAAATTATTAGATATGTAAATGTGTAAGGGGGGACCATTACTATATTCCACCACCACCACCACACGCCCCCCCCAAAACGCAAACAGACATTGAGTAATAACATTTTAATGGCCAGAGAGATTAATTGGCCCGGGCCAAGTGAATCATGCGATCCACTAGAGAAACTACTTGTATATAGTATTATGCCATTGCGACAGACGGGGGAAACTATGCAGATTGTTCAGTAAAATTTTAATTGACCACACGAGCGAGTCGTAAAAGTGCGGAATTTCTATGAATAAAAGCAAAGCGAAACGAGCACATGAATTGGCGCAGCCTGAAACAAAAACAAAAAAAAAGAGAAAGGTATGGCAATTGCATGATAAGTTGGTCGAGACTACCCTGCCAGGCTCTACTACCCTTCACTACTCCAAAATATAACTTTCTACCCCTTTTTTTTGCAATCAGTCACGCCCGTAAACACGACACTTCCCTCTGGTTACGAATGTAGAGTCCAGTTTTTCAGCTAATAATGGATAAGATCTGTCTTTTTTTCCTTAATTTATAATTAATATATTTTAAAAAGGGTTTTCGTATAATCAAGGCTTAGAAAAGGATTGCCTGAACTTTAAATTTGTAAATTTAAAAGTATATATTGTTAGTTTTGCAAATTTGTCAAATGGAAATTATTTTAAAAAGTGAATTGAAATGTATTTCGAAATGGAATTTTATTTTATATTATTTATGTTTTTGGAGAGGATTACAAATTTGAATATGTTGAATATTTATTTTAAATACTTTAAATACGCACTCCTTTTATTTTATGAAGAGCATTTTGGTTATAAATTCCTTATAATTTTATAAACCTCCGTATAACATAAACTAGCCGNTATTATATAATATACAAAAATAAGTTTAAAGCAATAAAATACTGTGAATAGTTTTTTCTGCAGTATCCAACAAACTGATTATCACGCCTGTTATTAAGCTCACTTAATAAAAAAATAATTACACAAGAATATAAAAAATGCAATTGCATATAAACATAAGATATAATGATGATTAGGTTTAATGATGATTGAAAATATAGGCAGTGAGAACTGAAGCATTAGCTTGAGTGAAAAATTATGCAATACATCATATTTACTAATTTTTAGTACGTGTTTTTATTAATTATGAATAATTCAAATACATCATGTATCTTTAATGAGTTCATTAATTTTTTGCTTGTTCTAGTAATGCTAAAATTAGTATATTCCACCAAAAAAAACATTGCAAAGTTTTCTGTTTTTCCCACTTAATTATATAATTTTCGATAGTATCTTAAGTATCTCTAACTATAGTTCCTGCGTGAGTCTCCATGTGAAAATGTAATTTAATTCGCGTTCCGTTCGCTTGGGTTCCCATCGCTGCCCCTCATCCTCATCCCCGACTCCGTTTGGAGAACTGCAGTCGACGAATTAATTATCTTCAATTCATTCATTAAGAAAATGTGGGCGGGTCTGGCGGGGGCGGAGAAAGGGGCTGGGCCAGAAGGTTCGATAATGAATGCGCACACACACTCACTCACACACACACTCACTCACGAGTATCTTGTGCTGGCGGTTGTATCTCATAGTACGTACGGAGCCACTTGTATCTCATAGTACGCCCGCCTCGCGCGCCTTCCGATCGGCTATGTACAGTGCCTCGGCCATCTTGGGGAACTTCTCGTTGATGTGCACCTGCTGCAGGCCTCGGCCGTCGGCGGCCAAGCGCTTGTCCAGCGGAATGGTGTAACCTAAAGGAGGGGTAGATCAGGGATTATCAAGGATATTCGATAGCACAGTAAGTCACTAACCTTTGGCGTTCTTCCAGTTGGAGATGCAGGGCGGGATCTTCCACTCCTTTTGCTCCTTCACCGTCACCTTGCGCGACGGCGAGTGCAGAACTGGCGCCGGAGGCGATGGTGGTCCCCGGGGTATCTTTTTGTT
>JAJJHY010008789.1:16835461-16850401 GCA_021224005.1 Drosophila setifemur
ACTTAAATAAAGTATGAAATGATTAAATTTTAGTATTAAGTAAGAGTTTAAATAATAACTTTTTTACTCAATGAAATAAATTATTAAGTCACCACAAATCACAAAAAATCATAGAAACGAGAGTACTATTTTCATATTTGAATCAAGAATGAATATAAAACGTATTATATTTGATTAAATACTTAAATAAAGTATAAAATGATTAAATTTAATTTTTAAATTTTAATTTTATTAAAGTATAATTTAAATTTTAAACCAATAAAACCCACTGTGCCGCGGTCGTAATGCACGAAATAAATGTTTATCAGTCCAAAGCGCGCCAGCGATTATATTGGCAATTATATCGCCACATCGGGGTCCGCACGTGACCAGATTCAAGTTCACTGGAGGTGGAGGAGGAGCACGAGGAGGAGCTGGTGGAATTCACAATGCCGGAAGGAAGATAAGGCGAAGGGGATCCGGTGAAGGAATTCTTACCTAAAGATGTCCACCCCCCCGCTGGGACAGTTCAAGGACAATTGGCTTACACAGGCCAAAGTTCCATAGTTCTCAAGTTCAAATGCAGATGCAGATGGATTACGCAGCAGAAAGTTGCGGACAAGTTATACAAGTGCAGAGGAAACTTTCTAGCAGGTGATATAAAGGTGTTATTAAACTTGGGATTATGTGTTTAAGGCGGTTATTTAGAAATTGTATATTCGGATAGCATAAAATTCGTATTTAAAGCGTTACCCGAAAAAACTTTCCCCATCAGTCAATCATAAACGTAGGACTTAAGGTGGATTAAATTTCAAATTCATCTCCGTTTCAATCTTTTTTGAAATAAATCTTCTCGCAAAACTTTCCCAAAAAACAAATTTGAGAAGGTTTCGCTATCCGTGCAAAACTTTTCTCCTCCAATAACTTTCCCGCATTCACCTCATGGAAACTCTTCATTTTACCCCCAAACCTTTCCCTTCCCCCTTGGCCCAACCTCCACTGTAAACAATCAACTTCGATGAATGTGCAAAAAAAAAAAAAATATTATAAAAATAAAACAAAGCGGGTTTTTTTCTCCATTCGCCATATTTCACCATATCGAATTTGTTGTCGGTGTGTGGGGTGGCAGTGCTTGCCATATTTTATTTATTTATTGATCACTTGATTTATGTGGAAATTCTGTTGATATTTTTAACATTTGCTGATGAGTTTTCTATTTTTATTGTTGGCCCCCGAAGGCATACCTGTCACTGTGGGGCACAATCTCACAATCGATACATTTTGTATTTCATGGAACGGCATTAAATGGAACTTAACCTGCCAAAACCTGCCGTTCAGTTCATATTTCGGTGCGATTGGCTTTTATTTGAAGTGCGCCGATTTCTAGCAGAGGTGAGGAGCCCAATTCCAAATCAATTATGACACTCAAAACTGGCGCCATCCAAAGGCCAGACAGTGCAGAGTTCAAAGCAGAGAGAAAAATCGTGGGGTGCTTACTAAACAATTTAGAGAAATATGGTCGAAAAAAAGGTTAACATTTTTTTGTAAGTCCACAAATATTTTCAAATGAAAATAGAAACCTTAAATATTTATGAATATTTTTGTAAGCTTAAATAAAGTATTTTTTTAAATTGTGTTCAGTTCTTATAGAACAATTTAGTGAAATGTGGCAAAAACAATGCTTGAGATATTTTTTAAGTCCATAAACATTTTTCAAATTATAAATAAAGTATATTAAAACTCAAGCAGTATTAAAAACTGAAACAAAAAAATCACCTAAATAATAATACATTTTTAAAGTTTCCCATTTTTATTCATACAATATTTGAAGGTAATCAAATTTTTGTTTCAGTGCTGAAACGAATAAGTACAACAAGTGCCTGAAGAGGGGCCTGAACAAACAGCGCAAGCGAATGGAATTTCAAACGGAAGTGCCGCCTCTAGCGTCTGCGTCCAATTCCAGCTCCTGATCCAGCACCAGCACCCGCTCCGATTCCGGCGGACATTCCGGCCCCGGGACCATCCTCCGCTGCATCGGCGGCTCCGTTGCCCTGGGCACCGATCTGGCCACCGGCCCCCGCAGAAGCTCCGACGCCCCCCTGAGCGGCGCCCATGGCCTCGTTTTGGCCGGGGACTTGGGCCTCAGCCAGGCACTAATTTTAAACAATTGTGATTAATATGTAGTAAGGCACTGGGTCATTGGGGTAGTCCAAAAGGTAAACTGGATTTATTTGATGGTTTGGAAAATCCTCGCACATCATTAGATACATTTATCATTGATGTATCTATTAATTTTAGACTGTTTGTGGCATTTAAATTTTGTATAATTTTTTACAAAATATTGTATCACAAATCACAATCAAATAAAAATAATACCAATTTTAATAGATATATTTAATTAATTAAAATTTATATTTTGAAGTACCGTATTCCCTTTGGAAAATAAATTTCAGAAAATATTAAAAATACTTGAACTAAAATCACTTTTTAATAAATTATAATGAAAGTATGATACAAATTTTGTATTTATTTTTAATTTGATACCAATTTTTAATTTCCAAGCCCTTTGTCCTTATTAAAATCTCACCATTAGCAATCCCAGGATAGTCCAGGCTACGATTGTCACTTTCATTGTGTAAGGAGAGGAAACTGTTAACTGACTGACAGATGAAACCAACTAGAGATATATCAGATCAAACCCTATAGCTTTATATAGCCAATATAATACCGTGTGAATTGGTTAGGAATTTAATTTAATTCCAACACAAATCTTGAACATCGAAATGTTTTCCCCTTGAGCCGATAGCATCTGCCATGTCCGGCGGCATCTATCATATAATATTAATAAATTTTATTGTTGACAATCGTTTAATTGCTCCCGTGCCCTGTGCATGCTTGTGGCGTGAGTCCGTTAATAAATAACTAAATAATTAACCGACCAGTTCAGTTCAGTTCAGTCCGGGCGGGCAAACAGCGGTTGAGTGATGACATTGTGGCTACCGTAGTTGTTGTTGTTGCTATTATTGTTATTGTTATTGTGGGAATATTATTGAGTAATTGCGCAAAGTACAAGGTCAATAGCAAACAAAAGCGAAATCGAAATCGCATACGAAAAAGGGACCAACAATAAAATATAACAATGAATTCGCAGAATTAAAGTGAAATTGTTTTTTTTTTAGTATATTATTAGTTGGCCTATTGATACCTTATCTCAGTCACATTAATCACTAAGGTTAGTAACAATAATTCTTTGGAAACTTAGGAAAAGTACCCCAATATTCTGTTTTTTTAAGTCTGAAGTTAATATAATAAAATTTAAAAACGAAAAACAAACTATGAGGCATTAAATTTATAAAACTTATTTTGATAAGCTTTCCAGGAAATTAACTTATTAAAACTAAATTTTATACAGTAGTTTTAATTATGTTCCTAACAATTGATAAGCTTTTTTAACAACATTTCTAATGAATTGTTTTTTAATATTGGCTTATCTTTTCAACTAAAACTTACGACATTTTTATATATTTACTAAAAATGCTTATGAGTAAATATCGCATTTCAATGGAACTGCTATTAAATAGTTATATATTTTCCTAGAGCCCAAAACACATTAAACTAAAATCCATAGAATAGTGTTCTCAAAATAAAATTCCTGCTAATAGCAAAATGGTTGATCGAAATTTTAGTAGTGAAATTATAATAATTGATTTATTACTGCTGCATTTGCCGACAACCTTTTTGTGCCATTATCCAGCACGAATAAATCCCGCAACAATGATAAACAAAACAATTACATTAAAAAATCGCACACACACAGAGCGTAATTACAAATTCAATGATTTTTAGAGTTAATTTGTTTATTTGCCCGGCACAAGCTCGTCGGCGCAATCATTAAAATTTAAACAAAAATAAATAAATAAATAGGTCGTTTGCCAATTTGCAAAATGCAACTGCATTTGCTACACCAACAACAACAACAACAAAATTTTGAATTATTACCAGCCCCAAAACACATCTAGTATTTTATTTAATTTTATTTGTTTTGCCGATTCAAACACCCCCAAAAAAAAATAAAATAAAAACATATAATCCGCACATATACGAACATCGTTTGTCATTGTTATTTGCTCATCTGTGGGTGGCCACATTAATGGCCAATATTCCCCGCTTATCACGTAGCTGAATCGAAAAAAAAATAAACAACAACAAAAAAAACCGGCCATCATTAAAAATTAAATCAAAATTAAATGTTCATCAAATGCAATAAAAATGATTGAGCACGCGATTTTTTATGTTGTACTTTGCGTTTTATTATTTATTTCCATTTAGATTTACCCCTTTCATCCTGCAGTTTTGTGTGTTAATTGTATTGAGGAAGTCCATTTAGGGATTGCAATGCATTATAACGTTTAGTTTTTAACGGAAGAAACACATTTGTAGAATCTTTATTATATAGTAATATAAATAAATTTGCCTGAATTAATTTCGGCGCCCCGTTTGATTTATTTGAAGCGTAATAAATCAGATCTCGCTCGAGTGCCTCTTGTCACAAATTCCGATTCGCAATTCCCCAAGTACAAGTATTTCGGAAATTATTGAAATTAGAATTACTCATCGGGAACCCAAGGAGTACGTACGTACGGTGACGGCGACATCGCTTAATCGCCCACGGAGCCATCCGTATCATATCAGGCGTATCATGCTTATTTTGCGGTTTATTTTCTCAGAAAATTTGACGCGTACGTGTGACATATTTTCTGGAGGCGCCGCCGATAAGGCGCTTCAGACGACGGCAATAACAATACAATAACAATAACAATCACAAAAACAAACCGAAAGCCAAACAAAAGCAACATCAACATCGAATTGTAAGGCACAATCCCACAGATATAGATTATACAAACTGACAGTTGTCGTAGGTATACGAGTTGCCTACCCCATCTCTTCCCAGTACTTTGGCATTCAAAGCATCGCATCATCGTCCATTGAAATTGTAAGTCCCCGCCGTCTGCCAAGTATTTGCCATTGCCATTGGCTTCGGAGTGGAGCCGGAGATGGAGCTCCATCTGAAGCTGGAGCTGGAGCTAAAGCTGAAACTGAATGTCTCGTCAACACAATCTTCGATGTAAATAATTACAACGAATTCCAATGAAACGCAAATTGTGACTAATAAAGAAACGGCGCTTAACCCATATACGAAACCTACAGTAAAACAAATACTGGAAGTACAAGGAATGTTCAAAATTTTAAGAAAAAGATGAGTACAAAATTTAAAATATATACCATCTTTATGATAAAATAATCACCATTTTATAATTAAAATTTTGCATTTTAAAATGCTTCCTAATACCTATAGTATAGGTTGCAAATATTTTTATTAAAGTACCAAAACAGGGTTGAAGATATGGAAATGGTTTAAATTAAATGTATATGTTCCTATCCCTTACTTTACCTATATTTTCTTTTATTTTTAAAAATTTTCCTAAAGTTTTTCTTGTGAAAAAAAATTACCTACGAAGAATCTTTACTATCAACCAACAAATATCAGTAAGATGCTAAAATTTCCGTTAAAAACCCAAAAATAAGATTTAAGTGACATTGTGGAACATATTGAAATGGGTTAAATTAAAGGTATGTACATATCTGTTGCTATCCCTTATTTCAACCATATCCCTTTCTCTTTCACCCATCCTTCGCTTATTTTTTTTGTGTGTGTGGGCTGGGAAATTGTGGAAGGGAAAAAGCCCTTGCCGGAGAGGAATCGATATTTTATGATTTATGCGCTGGTCTTGGACTCGAATGAAGGTCGCCCATATCCCACGCTCGCCCAGACGGATAATTAAGTTGTGGGGGCTACCCCACCGCCCCTTGGCCCACGCCTCTGTGTGCCACTTGTTAGCCAGTCCAAGTCCAACTATCAGCAGAAATTCGCTTGTGGGCGCATTAATTGCCATGGTCAAAACCAGAGAGAGAGATGGGTAGAGCGCAACAGAGAGAGATGGCTGGAGAGCAAGAGATGGGGTAATGTGCATTTTGTGTTTATAAAGCGTAAAATGAAATTATCATCGCACATATTCAATTATCCTTTAATGAAGTGCGCCAGCAGCAGATCCTTTCTCCCACACAAAGGACCGCTAAAATTACTGAAAACGGGGGCGGTGACCTCTTTGGATGCCCTAAGGACGAGCAGCTGCTGTTGTCTGGAGTTGGTTTAGTATCGCAGGTCACTTACCACTCACTAATTAGCCGGGCAGAGAAATGAACCCAGCTAAGATACATTCAAAATCTGGATAAAACTGCATTAGATATATAATTTAAATAAGAGGATACTAAAATTTCTATCAATATAAACTCAAACTTCCATAATTCCAAACATTTTCCAACAACAATAAAGTAATTTAATAATAATTAATCAGCTACTAATTGCTAATTAAACACAAAAATTGCTTACATTATGAGAATGAAAGGTTTTATATTTTTCGGTAAACAATCCTTAAACACGCTTTGTGCAATTTGCCAACTCAACATTATCCACCGATTTGAAAATTCCGCTTAATTATTTTGCACTTTGCTCGGCGATCGTTTTGTATTAACATATTTCTTGTTTACCTTTTCTTTCCTTTTTGTTTATGTATTTTGCTTGGTGATATTCCACCAACGTTGCGAATTCCACGTTACTTGAAAATTCCCTCGAAATGCCAACGACTTGTTACATAAAGGAAGAATGTGTCGCACCCACCCAGACTTTACTGTAAATATTCGATATTTTTACGATTTTATGAAGAGAGATGCCAATTTGGCTATGTCGTGTCGAAGGTTTTTTTTTAACCATTTTTAATTAATATTTTTTTAAATAAATAAAACACTTAATTGTAATTTCTACAGTCTTGATTATAGTAACATTATGGCACTGAAAGTTTATCGTTTATAATGGTTAAAGTACCGATTTTATTTACTATGATATTGACAAAAAAATTTATATATTTTTTAAATCTTCTCCTAATATTTTTTTTCCATTTTTTTGTTGTATTGTTTTTATTTGTAATCTAGATTGACAGCACTGGGCTAATGAGCTGTGCAAGAAAAACATGATAATTTTGCTATGCAATTGCATAACGCGTTGCCATAGTCGTCGGCGGTCAGTCGGTCATCCCCCCCCTTCCTTTGGACCCTTCCTTCGCCACCCATGTTCCCTTGCCGCCCCCCTCCGTTAGCCTTCATTTCCCCGCTGACCAACAAGCGGGTGCCCTGTCTAGACGCTTTTAATTTGCGTAATCAAAACACAAAGAGCAGAAGCGACTGACAATGCGAGACAAAACCGAATCAGAATCAGAAACAGAAACAGAAACCAGAACCGAAACAAAAACCAAACAAAAATTTTCGCCCTAACACGGCGTCGAACCAGAAAAAAAACAACAACAAAAAAACGAAGAACAAATAAATCCGTCAGCAGAACAACAACAATAAAATTTCGTATAAATAATGCAAAAAGAACAGCCACTCAAGTACGGCAAAGCACAATTACAAATTAAAATTTGTGTGAGAAATGTCACCACGGAAAATACAAAAAACAAAAAACAAACAGAGGCGCCCTCCTTCCGTCCCTTTCGCACGCCTTCGCGAATAATTTCGCAACCCAATTGCAAACATTAAAAAAAAAACACGATATATAGAACAGCGCGACATAGAAAATGCCTTGGGATTTTGATTGAATTCATAGCAATATTAAATCATTGAATGGTTATGTGATCGAGTTATAGGCTAAACCTATATATGGTATGCAATTGGGTCAGTATCGCAATCGAGCAAAAGATATGTCGGATAAAATATGAATAGAATTGGAAATTTATACGTTTGCCAAGGGGAATTTTAAAACGAGGCATTGAAACTAAATTGTATAATCTGTATAATACAGTCAGACGTTTACACAACTAAAAATATTCCTTGGAGCTAAAAAATATTTAAATTTTTGCACATTTAAAAACCAATAATAAATAAATAAAAAAACACAAATTTTTACAGATTTTGAAACAAATTATAAATGCAAAAATTAAAAAGTTCAATAAACTCCGAACACTGACCTTGACAACAATTCGGCCAAGTTCAAAGAACTAATTTTTAATCTTTTTAAATCTAACCCGACAAGTTGAATATTTTAATAGTCTTGAACTTAAACCTGTCGAGTTCAATGAACCCATTTTTAAATTAAATTTCTAGCATTCAACTTAAATTTAAGTTACTTTTATCAAAGAGCAATCCCTGCAAATTGCGAGGTTGAAAAAACTCATTCTGCAACCAAGTTCCAAGCTTTATAAGTTTAAAATAAGTTTTTATATTAAACTCAAAGAACTTAACATGAGCAACAAACCATTCTATGGTTCAACAAACTCATTTAAAAATAGAATATGAAAGTCCTAACATAAACCATCCAATTCAAATAAACATTAATCTTTAAATTTTAGAAACCAAAAAAAAATTAATATCCAATTTCAAAAATTGCACTTCTACTGTCTTCGAGGTCAAAGAACCCATTTAGAAAAAAATTCAAAATTAGGAACAAAAATATATTAGAATCTAGAGACATATATATCTCGGGAACAGCCTTGACCTTAAAGAACCGATTTCCAGACTTGAAGTTGAAGGAACTCCCTGGATTTGTCACTCCATCTAGTCACGTCTAATTAACATTTTAAGTGGCCATATAACAAACCCAAACATGTGCAAAATTAATTTTAACTCGGCTAAAAATAACACTCCAAATGGTCGGCGTTTTTGGCCAAAGCCCAAGTAACGGTTCCTGTGAGTAATTATATATATTTTACTCAAATCTTAAAAAAAAAAAAANTTGTCTTGAAAAACACCAGAGTTATGCTCGTTGACCCATTTTCTCACATCGTTCCCATGGCAGCTATAGGATGTAGTGGTCCGATTTTGATGAAACTTTCAGGATAAGTTAAATAAATCATTTAAACAAGTTTCCTAAAAAATAAATAAATTATCTTGAAAAATAGCGAATTTATGGCACTTTTTCCCAATCGTTCCTATGGCAGCTATGTGATGTAGTGTTCCGATTCCGGCCGTTCCGACTTATATACTACCTGCAACAGATTGAAGGGTTGGTGCAAAGTTTCAGTCCGATAGCTTTAAAACTGAGAGACTAGTTTACATAGCAACCGACAGACGGACAGACAGACAGACGGACAGACGGACAGACGGACAGACGGACATGGCTATATCGACTCGGCTGGTGATGCTGATCAAGAATATATATACTTTATAGGGTCGGAAATGTCTCCTTCACTGCGTTGCAAACTTCTGGTCAAAATTATAATACCCTCTGCAAGGGTATAAAAATATATTAGAATCTAGAAACATATATATCTTGTGAATAGCCTTGACCTTAAAGCACCGATCTCCAGACTTCAAGTTGAAGGAACTCCCTGGATTTGTCACTCCATCTAGTCACGTCTAATTAACATTTTAAGTGGCCATATAACAAATCCAAACATGTGCAAAATTAATTTTAACTCGGCTAAAAATAACACTCCAAATGGTCGGCGTTTTGGCCAAATACCAAGTAACGGTTCCTGTGAGTAATTATATATATTTTACTCAAATCTTAAAAAAAAAAAACTGGACCCAGAAACATTCGCCAAAGTGATTATCATATATCACCTGTCGCAAGTTGCCCCTGTTTTTTTTTGTTTTTTGTGGCCTGTATTAGCGTGTTTTTTTTTAAGACTGCAGAGTGCAAAGGAACTCGCTGATGAATTGCATTTTTTGTATTATTTATTAGAAACGAGAGTTCAGGTGTAAGTAGAGCCAAAAACGTGCCGGTCGTGTCGTATTGCAGTTGAATTTCTTTGCCGCAGAAATAAACATGAGACCTGTAATTAAAATTGAAATAGCTTCTCTTTTTCTCAGGCGGTAATTATAAGGTCAATTTATGTACAAATACTTAATTTTTTTTCTTTACTGTGAAAGTAACTGAGGCGGAGATTGTTAGAAAAGATTCAGTTGGAAAATTGATTATTTAATTTAATAGAATATTTATGTGCTAACTATATTCCCAGAAGCAATATAAAATGCATCTAATATGAAGTTCTTGGTACTCATTTGAATTTCTTTAAATTAATCTTTTAAACTATCTCCTTAATATATTTTT
Organism: Drosophila setifemur; assembly: GCA_021224005.1. NCBI lineage: Eukaryota > Metazoa > Arthropoda > Insecta > Diptera > Drosophilidae > Drosophila > Drosophila setifemur. Next base: position 16,845,606 of record JAJJHY010008789.1, read on the forward strand.
AGATACACCCATTTTAGTGCAATTCGAATTTCAGTTAGAGAAAACTATTATTTGCTATAATAAAATATATATGTACAAATATATTGACCATTATATTTCCCAGAAGTAATATAAAATGCATTCAATGCTCAAACTTAATCTTTGAAAATTTCCCCCCATACTATTTATATCTGGATACACCCATTATAGATGTTTATAAATTGCCTATATCGACGCAGCTACGTTCTCGGAATACTGACGCTAGCAGTTCGTCATTAAAAACTACGTCATCGTCGAGATATAGCTAGTAGTATTCAGTTTCATCACTCTCTCTATATATATACATATATCGTATATATGACAGCGATAAGAAGATGTTTATTATTGGCCGATTTGTTTTGGTTGCCTCGTTTGTTTGTGTTTCGAAGTGCGCTTTGCATTCCGCTTCGTATCTTTGCGGTTTGCGTCTGCATCTGTATCTGTTAGATGCACTGCAGCTTGCACCTTGGCACGAATCAACAGTCAACAATATGGTTAACTTCATTAACAAATGCATTGCAAATTGTTTTCTCGGCTTTCGCGATTTTTTGGGTTTCGGTTTCGGTTTGTTTTTGTTTTGATTTTGATTTTTTTTAACTGGATCCGGATTTGGAATTAACCTTCTGCCTGAATTTCGGTACAATTTATCTTGGTAGCTGGCTGGCGATTTGCATGCGAATCCATAATGAGCACGAAGGTCGAACTGGTATCTGGTATCTGCCAGATACATTCGCTTCGTATGTCAAAACTTATTTATTTTAAAATCAACGTCCCCGCACGCATTTATCAAATTGTATTTCTTTATATATTTTTGTTCGGCTTGAATTTATGCGTTTCGCTCGATTTGTGAATGAATATGCGCAAAAATATATTGGGAATATATACATATATTCAACAGTAAATAAATACTGCCAGTTGGCGCAATTAACATGTTTTTAATTAGCCCAGAATTGATTTATGCCCCACACCATTTTCGAGTTGCACATTTCAGTATTATTTTTAAACGCCATTCTTTGAATGATTTTTTTTTAATTTTAAAATAAATTCGTCGCCATTTGAGCCTGATGGATGGTCCATCCACACAGAAAGGCAGAATTTATACGTTTGCTTAATCGAATGTATTAATATCCCCCAAATATGTGATGGCAATCTGGCCATATCGGATTGCAGTCGACAGCCAGATGAATGTATTAATTTCAACCATGAAAGATACATTTTATTTATATCGCAATCTGATTTTTTTCGGATCAACAGATGCATTTTAAGTTTATTAAATGAACATAGTGAATAAAGTAGAGCAAAATAAATATGTATGTATTTTTCATCATTTTCTTTTCATTTACTAAACTATTTTTTGTAAGAGTAACATATTTATTGAAATTTGTTGTAAGTATTTTGAAATCAATTATAAATACATTTTGGAAACATATTAAATTGTCTGACACTCTCAGAATCAGTGTACCTACATTTGAATGTTAAAATCTATTATTATTTATTCATCAAAATAATTAAAATCTTTTTGTTTAATCTTTCTCACCCAATCTAAAAACGACAATTACCAAAGCACACCCCACAGCTGTTTTGATATCTTATTTTACAAAAAAACACACTTTTCATACCTGTAAGGAAATGTACGGAGTGCACCTGATAACGAGTACAGATGCCCTGAAGATCGAGAGACCACCAAGGCAGAAAACAAATAGAATCTTCAACCAGCTGCCTTCATTCAGAGATTCAGAGAAATGAGTCAGAATCTTGGAATGGGGATGACTGAGGATGGAATGGGTTGGGTTGGGTTGGTTTTGCGATGGGTTGAAGTTGGGCACTGGGAATCAGAATGAGATTCCATGGCCACAACTGTTAATTGCAAAATCAAATTGAGCTGCCAAAACGTTCCACAGCGAAGATTACCTCATCGAAAGCAAACATCGCTCATCATGGTCTCTCGAAATGGCAATGAGCGAATATTTCCAGGAAGAATTGTGACTCTCCTCCGCTGGCTAATTACAAGCAAACGCATTTTAATTTTCATAAAAATAATCAAAACATGTGCCACACACATAACTCTGGCTCTCACTTCCTCTCCCTCAATAAGATAAATAGTTGCACTCGAAAAAAAAGCTACAATCCATAAAATAATAGAAGATGAAACTTCAAACATTAAATGGAAAAATATATATATAGTAATGATTAAAAAATGCATAATTTATTAAACATTATTCATTGAAATTATTTTAATCTAATTTTTTAATTAAAAGATTTGTTCTTAGTGTGGCAAAAAGGAAAATGGGACCGGCAGACAGACAGTCTGAGAAACAATTGAACCGCAAAAACAAATGTTCGACTCTGATAAATGAATTCCGCGAATCTGTCGAGGCCAACCGCGTTGAATTCGCAATTTTTTATTTTTTTTTTTGGTTTTTTTGTCTATGCTGAGATCTATAAATACGTTGGCAAAGTTAAAAACTTAATTTAAAAGCAAACAAAAAGAAATTATAGCGCACAACGATCCGAACGGAGATCAACAAACGACCCGACAAAACAAATACAAATTGACGTCAATCGATTATGATAATGTTCAAAGTGCAGGCTAAGCGAAAATAATTTAAATAAATTATACAGGGAAGAAACTATGTACGAGTATATATATGTACATGATTGAATAGGAAAGATAGTGCCTGCTTTCAAGTGCACTGAACCCAATTGGATCATAAGGTTGAAACATCTGATTGATTTGATTAATGAACTTACAATTTCATACAAAACAAAGTTGTTTGTAATTATGGATTCGAAAAATATACTTATTCATATATTTAACATATTGAAAACTATTTTATATGTAACTTTAGGGGGAATATAAAATAAAGTATCAATTTTTTTATTCCCCTATAATCCCTTAAATCCAACGAAAACATTTATCAACTAATCTCAAGAACACCATATGGTGGGACAATGGTTGGTAATTGATACGAAATAACAGCAAATAAATAACCCAACCGACATGTGCATTTCGGGATCGGCTAGACTTATCGCATCCGCTATACTATAATATAATATACCCCCCATATACGTATATATATATATATATTTGTATGCAACAGAAAAGCAAACAACTAGTTTTTACCCAGAACTCGGAACATAACCGCAATGGAACCGATAAGTTGTCTCGCCACCAGATATCTGATATATGAGTATTTACACCGAACGAATCGGAATGTATACATATATATATATATATATAAACAGGGTGTTAAACTTCAACCCAGGAACGATTCGGGGAACAACCGCATAACCGCATGTCAAGTGGATATATCCGTCGTGAGTGTTTATGCGATCGGAGCAATGAATTCCTGGAATTTCCGACTTTACATTGGGTTTGTTATTGTCGATCAGCTGATAATGGTTTATAAAGATTGACTAAAAATAAATACAATTACAAAACTATTTACACTTATAAATAGAATGAATAATTGTCAAGTTCCCGTTACATAAGCCAATTTAGAACGTATATTTACCGATCGACCCTTGTGCTGATGAAATTTGTCTCACCTCATCGCTCATACGCAACGTTGTCCACGCGACTTAATTTATGCACGAGTCTGCTGCGAATCGTATTAAAATGTTAATGTGGCTTGGCCCGAAGTCAGCGAAATATTAACAGCCAACAGTCTGTCTGCCAGTCAGTCAGTCAGTCAGCCAGGTAATTATGCCTCCTTTGACCCCTCCCCCCCACCCCTTGCCCACTGAAAAAGTCATCTAAAGTGCACTTAGCCAAATGCAAAAATATACAAAACAGACAGCAAAAAAAAAGTGTGCCTGGCATAGAGGAAAAGCTGAGAAAAGTAATTAAATGTCAGGCGCAGCAAAGCTGTCGACCAAATGAACCGCAAGAAAAAATTAATAAAAACAACGCACAGTTGAAATAAAAAAAAAAATAAACAAAAAAAAATAAAAAAATAACTTTTCACTCGCTTGGCAGTCGCTCAGGTTTGGCCATTGAAACGTAAACTGGAAACAATTAATTATATATATAAAATACATATAATGTATACAAGACGCACTCAGTGCCATAATAAATGCAGTGCACTTTCCACTGGGCATTGCCTACTCGGGTAGCAAAAATAAATGGGTAATAAAATGTGAAAAATAGCGTCATTTAAAATATTTAAATGGCATAAATAAATGCAAAATAAATAAATAAAAATAATAATGCTGCAGTGGACCAGTGGACCCCCCACCACCCTCTTTTCAACCCCTTTTTTTCTGTAAGCCAAGAGTCACATATGGATTGTGGGCCATAATTCATCGTAATTCGTTTAATATGATTTACAAAAGCGAAATAAAAACTGCGTTCGGCAAACGGACGGAAATTTATGGGCTGTGGAAGGAGGGAATTCAGGAGGATAAAGATGGAGTTCAGGAATCATCATCTGCTGATGTTTGGTCAACCAAAGGAACAACTCTTCAAAGACACTAAAGAAAAATTTACAAATTCATAAAAATATATTAAAATTATTTATAATTCTAGTTGAAGCAAACAAAGATACCAAGGCAATTAAATATAATAAATCTTTACTTTGTTCATGTTTGTTTTAAATTTCCTTAGGAGATATTTTGTACTAGAGTTTCTTTTGAGTGCCTTTTAGTTACCCCATTACCCCAATCAACCCTTTGGCTTCTGGGGATTTCTTAAAAAATTTTTATTTCGCATTTTCTTGGGCCTCGGCAAACTGCGATGTCCTCGCCACATGAATACATATTTTGTTTTTTTTTTTTTT
>JAJJHY010008789.1:16875124-16894180 GCA_021224005.1 Drosophila setifemur
ACCGAGAAATTATTTATTGTTTAAGCTGCAGTCACCTGTGTTTCCCCTCCGACGTCCCTCGACTCCGCCCAAAAATGGAAATATATAGTAAAAACAGAGGCGTTTAGAATTTATTAACACACCGTTAGGGTGAAGTTTGTTTTTGCAAAGCTACTAATTTTTTTTGTTTGTTTTTTTTTTTTGTATTTTGTTGCTCCTACTCTTTTTTTTTGTAATTGACCATTGCGAATTCGTTTGGCGCCAATTTCATTTTCACGCCGCCTGGCGCCACACGCGGCGTATGCGCAATTTACACGAGCGGTGTAGGTTTCTGGCTTTTCCATTTTCATTTCATTTCCCCAGTTTTCCCAGTGCGTTTTGTTTTGTTTTATTTCGGTTTGCTTTGTTTTTTATTCGCCTGTGTCGTGTGGCCCACAGACTGCGCGCGGGTGTTAATTAAATTATGGCTTTTAATTCAATTGTTTCTGTTCGACATGTGCATTAATTTATAATCGAATTTGATCAAAATTCAAAAGGGGGAAATATAAGCAGAACTTTATTAATTTATCATGTCATGGGAACAAATACGTTCGCGGAGCTCGAATAAAATGGGAAACGTGCGAGTTGAATTATGGATTGTTATTTCGATAGCAAAGAAAATGTTTAAATTTTACGAGGTTTTGGTTAATTAATATTGAGGGAATTTTTGACTAATATTTCTTTTAAAAATTACAAAATTTGTATGGTATATTTATATTCAAAAATTATTGTTTTAAGGGGAATTAACATGAGTTTCAAATTCAAAAAATATGCCTATTTTCGATAGCAACCAAAAAGGTTTTAAATTTTTACGACATTTTGGTTAATTTGTATTGAGGGAATTTTTAACTAAAATTTCTCTTAAAAATGCAAAAATTTGTATATTTAACATATGTTAATTAATATTCAAAAATCATTGCTGTTTGAAAAATAAACCTGATTTTCGAATACTGAAATATACCTTTTTTTCTACAAGGTCTAAAAATCTTTTCCACTCAACTATGACCTTTATTGTACCCCTTCCCCTCCCATTGAAAACCCTTTTCCCTTGGGCGAATTCCATGCAAATGCCCTTAGGAAACTATAAATATTCAGAGGTCAAACAACGATGCCTGGCAGCGAGCATTGAGGCTATTTAGCAGCCAATTCGAAACTGAAAATCAATACTACGAGATACACAGAGTAGATGCATTTCCAAAAAAAAACAACAACCTTTTCCCAAGCCGAAGATTTTACGAAAAGAAGTGCGTCTCATAATTGACCGAAAGTATTTTCCCAGCTTACCAATTATGTTGATTAAAACGAAATATTTTGCCCGTCAAGCTTCGAGCCATGAGATACCGTAGCCGTAGCCGTAGCCGTAGCCCCCCACCACAATTTGCTAATAAATTAAACAAATTGAGGACGGATCGTCGGGTCCATTGATGTGTAACTCTGGGATACCGCTCGCAGTCGCCGCTTTTATTAATGGGCAAACTTAGTGACAACTAAATGAGTGCTCCGAGGGGTCTCGCAAAACCAGTTAGTCCCAGTCCCAGCAGGGTAAGAAGCGGTGGTCAGGGGGAAACCCAGCAATTAAACGAGACCAGCCCAGCGAACAGGTGAACAAAGCGCTCATCGACTCACCTGAAACCGAATCTCAAAACAGAGAGATTCCGAAAGATCGATCGCTTTATCTGTGTTCCTCGATGGTGGGCAAAGAGAAAATATCGATACCACTTTGTTTCTATGAGATACTTTCGTATTTTGACTATTTTGATTTAAGGAAATTATATTAAATTGTTATATCTTCATAATTAGAATTTTAGAAACTACATTTTATACAAGTTGATCTATCACAAATATCGAATCCACTTTGGTTCTATGAGATACTTTCGTATCTAAAGTATTTTTATTTAAGGAAAATATATACAATTTAAAAACTTCATTATTCGTATAAAGCTCAACTTTGAAAATACAAATTAATCTCCACTTTACTTCTATGAGATACTTTTAATTTAAAAGAATTTTAATGCTAAGAATTTTATCTTCAAAACCAAAATATTTCATATATTGTTCACCCAATTTTGTGTGCAGTGTAATAATCAGGGGAAAGGGTTTTGAGGGGTGGAATCCAGTATTTCTCAGCTAATGATTTGGTTTTGTGATCATCGGATCGCTTAGGAATGCCTCGAAAAAAAACCAACACAGAAAACCGAAACGGAAATCCAAAACAATAATCAAACACAACCCGAATTTCGATGGAGTTTTGAGAAATTAATTTTTTATGCTAAGCAATACCAACAGACAAAAATATTGTGTATGCAAATTTGTAGATTTTAAAAATATCTTTGTCTTTCCCTGTGCCGCGCTCTGCGGTTAGTCGATTCCATCTGTTTTTTAGGCGACATTGTGTCTCGCCGAACTTCGCCTGATGCCTGCCCATTAAAAATGCTAATTTCGAAAATATATATTTTTTTTTTCGGCTAAAAGCAAAACAGCAAATCAAAAGCAGCATCTCCATTTTGTTGTGTGTTTGCTCATTAACAAATGAATTAGCCAGAAAATGCTAAAAGCTGAAAGCAAAAACCAAACAGCGAACGAAATTCCAAAACAAATTGCAAAACCGAAATCTGCACAAAAAAAAAACATAAAAAAAGTTTAACTGAATTTTATTATTGATTTGGGATTAGTTGGTTAACAGTAGTTCTAGGAATTGTTTCACCTAAAGTGACCACAACACAAAATCACCAAAATTATTATTATTATTCGGAAACCTACTAACTAAAAATGGGGTTACCTAAAACACAAAATTCCGACTCATAAATCATTTCGCCAAAAAGTTTAATTAACCAACTTTCACCAGCAATCTATTTAAGCCAAAAATAAACTTTTTGTACAAAGATCGTCCGTCAAAGTCCCAAATTTAGTACAAACTATCAATTTGCGTTTTAATCAAATTTATTGGTTATATTTAGTCTTTAAAGTAGCTTCTTATCTTATCTGAAAGTTGATTCATTGCATTAAGATACGATGTGTTCACTGAAAATTTTAAATTGCATGCAAAAATTAATACTAAAAATTAATAATAAAACATAAATAATATTCAAAAGTCTATTTCATCAGATACTAAAATAAATGAACCAGAAATTTTATGATTTATTGAAACATTATTCATAAATTAATAATCGAAAGCGAATCCACAGCAGATTTTGACTTTAATTTCAGTTTTTTTTATTAGACTGTGTTTCCTGTGCAAACAAAATAAAAAACAATAAAACTGAGTAATCAAAAATGACGATTTAATGCTGAAAATGAATAACAAAATCTTAATAATATTCAAAATATTTAAAAACAAACGTTATTCATAATTCACAATTAAAAAAAACAAAGCGGAATATTTCCCGAAAATCCATTAAATTTCTCACCCAAAGAAAAAACCTTATACATGTAAGTTCCTAAAAAAAAGGTTAAACTAACAAAAATTTCATATGAACTGCAATATATGGAAATATTTCCAATAAAAAAGCGAATTTCCAAAAGAAAACAAAAACAATCTCCTTCCAAAAAAAAAAACCAAACAAAAACAATTGAAAATGTTACTACTCTGAAAATCGCAATCGAAAACCCCCGAGGCTGAAGAAGAAGAAGAAGAGCGCACTAACAACACAAACAAAAACAAAGAGCGAGCGAGAGAGATAGCGTCGGGGGAAAAACTCTATGACGAAACGACGCCGGCAGCGACGTCGGCCGAGCAACGCCGGCAGACAGACAAGTGAATTTCCACTCTCTCACACTCACACGCACCCCGTATGAGCGACCAAAAAGGCGCGCGAACGAAGAGCGAAACCAAAACAAAAGGGAATGGGAGCGCTGGAAGCGTATGGAATGGAACGCGCGCGACGATCTCAATGAATTGTGGAATGCATGTGGACGGCGTCGTTGCTGGTGAAATTAAGAGCGCGGATCAACGAACGATCCAGCGAGTGAAAGAGGGAGGGAGGGAAGGAGAGTGAGAAAGAGCGAACGCAGAGAGCGGGGCAGGGGACAGCAGTTCCAAATAGTTCAAATTCCAGCAATGCACATAATTGCGCTGTCGCGGCGCGAAAGAGATGGCACGATCGGAGCGCAGCGCGTACGGAAAAGAAGGGCGTCAAAGGCAACGGGTAGGCGTGGCACTGACGCACAGTTGTTTTTGTTCCACAATTCCTGGAAAGATCTCGGGCTCGAAAAAAAAAAATCATAATGCCAGAGATGCAAAATGCAAAGCAAATGATATGGCGAAAACAAAAGTTCCTCAAACAGGTCGAAGAAAAGCAAGAAAAAGCGACTAAATGAAATACGCGCATAACAAAAGGAAAACAAGTGCGTCACTTGCGCTCATAAATAATTGATGGAATGGAATGGATTGCCCGCGCTCGGTTGATGGAAGACTGTAGTTGATGGAAGGCGCATTCAAATGCGGGGAGAAAACGCAAATGGCAAATCCAATATCGCCAATTGCGAATCGTTTGCCAATCGCAAAAATAACGGAACCATGACTTGCAAATCACAAATCGCCTGCAAAATTTATGTAAAATGAAATGGATACTGCATAACTGTTTTGCCAAACGACAGATGCAATTAAATGTGCGAATTAACGCCAGGGAAATTAGCTGAAATTAAAAACAATAGTTTCGAGCCGAGTTGCTTGCCATTCAATATAATTAGGTTTATTTATTTTGAATCCTACTATCAACAGAATTTAACTGAAAACTAAGTTAAACTAAATATAAATCACATTTATTGCTTGCTCACCATTAAATTGCTTCTTGAATATGTTTTGCATGCTCATAAATTACAAAAGCAAAACGAAAAAAAATCATTCTCTCATTGTACTGTTTTAAAATCACCATTAAATGGCTAATTCCAGCTAACAATTAAATCAGCGCCTACTCTCAGGAATTTCATGCTGAGCTCACAAAATAAACTAAAATTGTGCTTGGTCACCATTAAATGAAACAAATTAAATAAATCGCTTTTACCAAACTAAACTTTTTTCATCGGAATTATTATTTCCAATGCAATGAATTTAAATTTAAATATTATCAAATTTAATACTTAATACTAAAACCAAAAATCCCCCAATTATTTTATTTTATCATTTCCATTAGTCTACGAATCGCATCTTCTAAGGAAATTTGGTAAGCAACGGCAGCATTCCAGCAGCGAAGTGAGCTGCGCGCCTGTTTTGGCGCAAATGTTCCATTTGCTTGAGGGCGCTTGCCAGTCGTTCCGTTCCATTCCGCGCGTTCCGTTGCATTTCGCTGTCGGCCGACTTCGCTGCCGCTCGTTTTTCTCGCTGTCGGGCCTCGCTGCCGCGCTCGGCGTTGCGAGCGTTCATTTCGATTCGTGCGTATCCATGAGGTTCATTTCGATTTGAAATTTCGCTCGGTTCGGTTGGGGCGCGCATCGTCGTCTGAGAAAATTGTATAAAACAGTGTAGCAGCAGCAGCGGCAGCAGCAACAACAAGCAGCAGCAGCAGTAGCAATACAACCAACTGGCAGACAGAGCTCTGAGTTTTCCTTCAGTCGAGTTAACAACGCGCGCCAAAAGGAAAATCCTCGTTTCGTGTGTTTACGTTTGCGTTTACGTTTCACGTCTGTTCGCGTCGAATCGTGTTTGGTGTTAACTGTAATTGTAACTGAAACAATTAAAAGCACAGTTAATCTGAAATCAGAAATCTGGAAAAAAAAAAACAATTGTCGCTGGAGTGAAACCACTAGTGAAAACAACTAATAAACAGCGGAAAATAATTAAGTGGCGAAGCAAAGGAAAACACAAATAAAAATTGCGCCAAGTGAGAGGGACGCGAGCAATGTGTGAGGAGAGCGGCTGACGAAAAAACATTCAGTTTACCGTTGTCTTTCACCGTACTCCTCCCCAAGTCTTCTTCCTCCTCCTTTCGGAGCGAAGACGATCGGCCTACCCATGAAATGCAAAAGTTGGTCCAATAAAATCAACGACTTCGTCGTCCGCAGACTAAAGTCCATCAAGGTAAATAAACCCCAAAAAACACCACAAATACCAAAATAACACAACTGAAAAATTGGGAAATTCAATTCATTTAGTTAACAAGAAATTGGTTGGCTTCTTAGTTAAATTTCGGAGTAATTTGAAAAGTCAGAAAATGCAAAGAGTACTAAGTTCATGGAAATTATAAAAGTAAAATATTTTCAGGGCAATACAAAATAATAAATAGTACTATTTTTCTTTTTCAAATAAATGCATTTAGTCCAAATAAAACTTAGTTAAAAAAAAACTATATTTTAGAAGGAAAAAATCAAATTAAACCAATTTAAAAATTTTATTTAGCAAACTTAGGAAAAAATGCAATCCTCTAAAATTTATTTTAGTGCATCAGATTTCTATAAATATTATTTATTTCCACCATTTAAAAGAAAAGTTGAAACTAACGTAAAATTAAATATCTTAAACAATAAAAATAATGACAAAATATAGCTTATAAAATTTCAATCAACCAAAAAAAATTCAAACGAAAAAAAGTCACTTAAAATGTATTTCTCACATTTTCTAGACCTATAAAAAAAAAACATTTTTAACCAGTTCAGTTGTGCGCTATATAATATTTAAAAAAAACTTTCCATTTGGACATTAAATTTCATATGCAAAAATCAAAGATCAAACTCGTAAAAAAGGCCTCATTAAGTGGGTTATAAAATTAAAAATAAGAGACACTCTTGTAGAACAACCGCTTTAAAATCCATCAAAATGGAGTTGTTTTATTGTTTTATATACTCGCATCTCAATATAAATATAGACATTGATGTATAATTAATTCCCTGAGACAGCCACAAAAATAAAGTCTCTACTCCGCTTGGTTTATTTATAAAAATACATAAACTCACTGCTGTCAGTTGGTGGAGAAGGGAGTTTAACTAAATAAATTTATTTAACAATTGTTAAGTGCAGTTCATTGCCTCGAGCTCCGTTTGCCATTTGCACAACAAACGAACTGAAAGTTTCTAGACAACAAAAAAATTTACTTAAAAAAAATATTTATCGTTTTTGGGATGGACATTAATTTTGAGTTTAGCTTTTTTATTACAGATTGTGAAATAACAATAAAACTGAGTAATGAATTTTTCGGGTGTCTTCAATTTCAGTTTTTTGATTAGATTTCTAGATTTCTAGAAAGTAATTTATTGTGTTTTTTTTTTTTTAGTAGCTGGCAATAAATCATTTATTTATTTAATTTTCTGCAGCACAAAACGCAATCAGCCAAATGTGAAGTTGTTTTGTTTGTCCTCTCCCCTCTCTCTCTCTCCCCCTTTTTCATCTCCGCTTCCATCTTCGAGTTGACCACTTTTTCTTCTCTTCCTCCGTTTTGCCGTTTCCTTTTCGCACGAAAACACAACAACAAGAAGAAGAAGTGGAGGAAGAAATAAAGAAGGCAAAAAAAACGCAGACGCCTTTCACTTGCATGTCTGTNTCTTGTAGAACAACCGCTTTAAAATCCATCAAAATGGAGTTGTTTTATTGTTTTATATACTCGCATCTCAATATAAATATAGGCATTGATGTATAATTAATTCCCTGAGACAGCCACAAAAATAAAGTCTCTACTCCGCTTGGTTTATTTATAAAAATACATAAACTCACTGCTGTCAGTTGGTGGAGAAGGGAGTTTAACTAAATAAATTTATTTAACAATTGTTAAGTGCAGTTCATTGCCTCGAGCTCCGTTTGCCATTTGCACAACAAACGAACTGAAAGTTTCTAGACAACAAAAAAAATTACTTCAAAAAAATATTTTTCGTTTTTGGGATGGACATTAATTTTGAGTTTAGCTTTTTTATTACAGATTGTGAAATAACAATAAAACTGAATAATGAATTTTTCGGGTGTCTTCAATTTCAGTTTTTTGATTAGAGAATTTCTAGAAAGTAATTTATTGTTATTTATTGTGTTTTTTTTTTAGTAGCTGGCAATAAATCATTTATTTATTTAATTTTCTGCAGCACAAAACGCAATCAGCCAAATGTGAAGTTGTTTTGTTTGTCCTCTCTCTCTCTCCCCCTTTCTTCATCTCCGCTTCCATCTTCGAGTTGACCACTTTTTCTTCTCTTCCTCCGTTTTGCCGTTTCCTTTTCGCACGAAAACAACAACAAGAAGAAGAAGTGGAGGAAGAAATAAAGAAGGCAAAAAAAAACGCAGACGCCTTTCACTTGCATGTCTGTTGCTCAGATTGCTGTTGTTGTAGTTGTTGTTATTGTTATTACACAGACACGCACGCACACACATGCATATTTTGTAATATTTATTTACATTCGCTCTCGCTTTGTTTACTATACATCTCTCCCTCGCTCGGCCTGCCTCTTGTTCCAATTCAGTTTTCCTTGCCCCTTCGTTTTTCACGCATTTTGTTTTGTCCGCTCTGTTTTCCTCCTGCCTTTGCTCTTCCCTCTTCCTTCCTTTCCACTTCCTTGTTTCGTTTCGACTCGTTTCGTTTTTGGCGTGTGTTCGTGTGTGTGTGTATGCCTTTTGCCCCCTCTCTTTTGGCGTTGTTTATTTTTACACCGCTCTCTTAGGGGCGCGAAAATTCCTGAAATTCTTTTTTGTCCACACATTTTCCAGCGGGAAAACGAGTTTTTCCAGCAGCGCCGCATTCTTGGCCAAAGGCCTTCTCTCACTCACTATCTCTCCCTCGCCGCTCTCTCTGTTTTGCTCTGCTTCTTGCTTGTTTACAGTTAGGAATGCGGTCGCGCTCTTACAATCCAAAAAGCCAAGCAGCAAAGAGAGTCGAGCCGAGTTGTGTTGTTCATTTTCGTGTGTGTGGATTGGAAGTTGTTTATTTTTAAAAAAGTCGCTGGCAAACAATTACAGTGCAACAATTACAAGCAGGAGAGCGGGAAACGGAGGAGCAGGAGAGAAAGAGAGCGCAGAACTGGCGCTTAACTTGTTCGCCTTGTAAAAAATTGCTATGTCGCGACGCCGACGCAGGCGGCGACAGCGCTGCTTTGGCCCCATTTAACTCGGATGCTCCCGCTCTGGCTCTCTCGGCTCTGCAGCCGCTCTCTCGCGTCGCAATCGCAGTGGGCGCCACTCTCTCGTTTTGGCGCTCGGCTGGCGTCGGCTACTCTCGGGCCCTGTCCCCCGCACTAGATTCGCTCTCGGGGCTGCTGTTAGCGGCCTGTTAGCCTCTGTTAATCGGGAGCCGAGAGCGCAAAGGCGGGCGCGAGTGGAAAGCTAGCTGTATCAAAAAGCCAATGCTGTTTACTTTGTTGTTTCATTTCAATTTTGAAAATCCAACGGCTAACCGGACGCTTCGTGCTCGCGGTCCGCGCTCACGCACACACACTCACGCACGCCGTGCTGCCTGGCATTGATATATATACACACACACTCACACCTTCAGATACTGTGTGACCGTGTGACTGACTGTGTGTTGGTGCGATTAAATAATACTCCACAAAAGGCCAAACAAATTACATAAAAATACAACAACAAAATAGAAGAATAAAATAAAAACAGCCGAGCAAAGTTCTATCGCAACGTGTTGTGTTCAAATACCGATTGTTTTCATTAGTCAAATTAAATTACAAATAGTTAAATAGTACCGTCGTCGTCGTCGTTTACCGTTTGAGCAAAAGAAGAAGAGTTCCTATAAAAAAAAAAAGAAGAAACATACACACTGACACCTAAGCAACAGCAACAACATTGTCTCGTGTCGTCTCTTTCTTATAAAATTTTCCTACTGCGTCGTCGTTATTGTTGTTGTTGTTCCTGTTCTTGATTCGCGCGAATTCCTGTGCGAATATTATTGTGGTCATCGTATATATGCTAGAGATTATTACTCAAATTTATTTGTGCAAAAACAAGAGTGTGAAAATCAAAGCGAGCAAATAAATAAAATTAAAGAAAAAACCCCCAGCACACACGCACACACACACACAGGCTTAGCAAAAATCTTAAGCAGCCGAAAAAAATAAAATAAAAAAAATACGCGCGCGCTTTATTGTGTGTGTTTGTGTGTGAGTCTGCCTGCTGCTTCTTCTTCTTCCTGCGTGTGCCCATTGGAATTTGTACCCTGAATCGCAATTACAACATACACAACACAAACAGAGAGGAGCACCGCGACAGAGCACATCACAGCCCAGCCATCCAACCATCTCTCTTCCACTCTCTCTCTCGCTCGCATTCTACGCATTTGGGGAGAGCCGAGTCGAGAGAGAGCCGAGCAGTGTTGTAATCGTCGATGCCAGTGAGAGGAAACGTAAGTGGTTGTGGGTTGAAGGGGGGCTGGGGGCCGAAAGGAGGGGAATGGGAGTGTGGGAAATGGGGAGGCAGTGAAGAGAGCGCAATGCATTTGCATTCTTGTTTTGGTCGCTCTCTACCGCTCTCCCTCTCCCGCCCATCTCGCTGGCTGTGCATTTTCATTCATAAGCGCATTTTTACTATTTTGTTGTTGTTTGTTAGTGCGAGCAAAGCAGGCCTCGCTTTTTCCCTTCAAAAGTGGCGAAAAAAACGAAGGAATCATAGCAAAAATTCGAGGAAAAGTTCCCAAGTTCAAAATTTCTTGTTCAAATTCACGCAACGAGAGTCGTTGATCGAAAATGGATGCGATGCCAATTCTAATGCAGCAGGTAAATTACGGGTTTTTACGGGGTATTAACCACCGCCACCCCGTCGCGGGGGAAAACCATCTGAAAGAAATGTATGCAAAACATGTCTCAAGGGGAAGAAGGGGTCCCAAAAAATCCGTCCAATGCTGCGCTGTCCAATAAAAATCAAAAGGCGTTGGCTAAAAATACAAAGCCCAGAAGAAGAAAAAAAAAAATAGAATACATAACACAAAATAATACAACAAAAGGCTGAGCAAAAAAAATTTCCGCGAATTTTTTATTACTGTTTGTTGTGTATAAAGAATGGTGAGCCACGCCCCGTAGTTCAGATTTGCACTATCTCTGCACAGAAAACAATTTGAGCTACAACTTTGTACATATTTGTATTTCTGCCTTATCTGTAAAATTCATAATATTAAATTCGTGTGCTAACAATTGTTTGACAAACTATTTTTCATTTTTAATTGATTGCCAGTCGCGCTCTTTGATTACTCATTTTCAACGAAATTCCTAATGATAGTTTCTTTTACCTTCTTTAATTGTTTGCTCGTTTTTTTTTTGTTTTTGTTTTTTAATGGTTTTCCTGCGTGCGTGGCCTCGGTTAGCGGTTTTGAGGCTTTAATGTTGTGCCAAAATTAATCGAAATAAAAAACATCTTATATATTTAGCCTGTTTTTGGTTTTGGTTTTCTTTTCGCATACCTTGAGATTGCTATTTCTAATCAAATGCTCTCGTCTCGTGGTGCATTTTTGCTTTCAATTGGTGGCTGCATTCTGTAGACGAAAAGCAGCGTATTTATAAATACAAAATTGAACACGCTCGGATACAGATGCTGCGAAGGAAGAAGGGGGTGAGAAAGAAGAGGAGGGCGGAGGAGGGGGAGCAGGAGGAGGAGGAGGAACGTCCAACGGCGTTGGCCTGGCAATAAAATAGATTAATTTAAATGTCATTTTTGTCTAGACGCCGCAGACGATGTCGAGCATTGCTGCGAGCCAGCGGTTCGCTTTTTCTTCTCGATTGTTGGTGTGTTTATATAGATCGGATAGGTTACATATATCCCCGCGCCGAGATGCCCACACACATATATATATAGGATCTTTTGGACCTGTGTCATCTGGCCCCAACAAACACACCCACTCTTTGGTTTTTCGGTTTTTTCGGGACGATCGAGGGGGCGTGGTGGACAGTAAACTTTCTCGATTCTTTCAAATTTTTCCACGGAATTTTTTTGTCGGTCGGATCTGCTATTATTATAATATCTCAGTCTTTATGCAAATCACTCGCAATCGGGCGATGTCTGACGTAGAAATCTGGTTTAACCAATGTAATGGACACAATACAATTCGGATTTTTTGGGTATTTCCTGTTTTATTTTGCTGTATTTCTGTATCTCTGTATCTGTATCTGAGTCTGTGCTTTTTGCCATTCACCAATTGGTGGTTGACCAGTTTTCAGACGCTGACGCAGATCGTCGGCTTAATTAGCCAAAAAAAAAAAAGAGGCAAAGGCTGGGGCTGAGGCAAAAGTTTCAGTTGAAAAAAAAAAAAAGTAGGTTGGCAACTTTTGTGCGTTGAAGCGGCAGAGTTCAAATATCGCAGAATTTTATGTTTATTTTGTTTAGATTGACTCGGGGGCGTATCATTTGTGCTGAGGTCATGTCTTAACATAGAGGAGAGAGAGAGAGATTCTCCTTCTCCTCCCGATATTTCTGATTTCCATTTGGGTTGCTGCTGCTGCTGCGGGTCTAAAAAGTAAACCAACCGCATTCCGATGTGTGTGACGCACATCTCGGAACCCAAAACAACAACTATTTTCATTGACGAGCTCGGAGCTAGTTGTGCGTGTAGATAATACACCTGTTTTAGGGCCGGGCCCTTGGGACTGGGACCTTCCCTGATTGCCCGACCAGACCAGACCAGACGATCATTAAAGTGGTTCGAACTTCTTTTCCTCGTCCCTCGGTTGCAAGACCGAGTTCTCCCGCCCAGGTCTTTAGTTCCAATCTGAAAAATATTCTGGGGACTAGTTCCATTTATTTGTATCTCAATCTCAAACTCAATCTCGAGATCGCGATTCGAGGCTCTTTGTTGTGCTTCTTGCTCTAAAATTAGCCGCCAGCTGAAACTTTCATTGACGCATTAGCTCACCTTGTTTTTATGGCTTTTTGATTTTTATTTAAATTTTGCGTTTGTTTGGTTTTGTTTTTATGGTAGTTTTAGTTTGCATTCGTTATTGTCTAGCGCATAATTAATAATCTGGGCCGGCTATATTTTGGTTTATTATCGGATCGGATCGGATCAGCAGTTATTAGTTAGTTTCTCGAACTTACAGTACGTCACTTGATTTATTTGTGTGCTAAGCACTTCGCACGTTCGCAGTAGAGAGGGCTTCCCCCCGTGGCTTTAATTCCTTGTGAAATCACGCCACAGAAATTGGTTTCGCCTAATGAAAAACTGGTCAACAAAGACCAAAGCACGGACTTGAAAACGAAAACGAACCCGAACCCAAACCCCAAGCCCAAGCCGAAGCGAACAAAAACAGAGCCAAAGTCCGGCCCGGCCCGGCCGGGGGCAGCATAAACTTCTAATAGAAATGTAAACAGGTGGCAATGAACTTTATTATATTTTTATGCTCCCAAGTCCTTGAACCCGCCAAAATCACACAAAGTAAAGTAAAGCTAAAGCGTAGAGCGCAAACGCAGATAGCAACAAAAACACGGCAATGAACTTGACGTCAATGGGCAGACTTTGTTGGTTGTTGTTCTTCTTGCTGGAAGTTGTTGTAGTTGTTCTTCTTGTCTTTTTTTTGTGGACCTGTTCTTGAGTTCCGCTTTAAAGCCTCCTCTTTAATATTATTTTTTTTATCTAATGTTTTTGGTGGAGGCTTTGCGGCTGCGCAGCAGAAATTTAATTTATTGCGTGTTCAATTCCTGAACACCAGCATATGTTGACTGAATTTTCGACTGCATCTTGTCTAAGTAATTATATTGGTTCTTTACAAAATCTAGTTAAACTCAAGTTTTATAGGCCTATAAAACATATCTATATCTTTTGCAAACAACAAAGAGCTATCGTTATATCGTTTGTAAATCCAAAGTCCAGGCATGTGTGCTTCATAAAACTGGAATTACGGCGACAACCGAATTACCAATTATAATCAACAAATTGGGACATTGGTTTCTAATTTATTGGTATTGGTGTGCCAGAAATAAGCAAATAAAAACCACAGCAAAAATTCCTACCATCTTCTCGCACTGCATTCTAATCACCTGCTATCTCTCTCTCTCTCTCTCTTGCCATCTTCCAGATTAACGGTACACAGCAGCAGCAGCAGCAGCTCCAAGCGCCCAGCAGCGGCGCCAGCAGCATCGCAGCGGCGGCCGTCGTCTCGGTTTCGGTTGCAGCGGCCTCCAGCAACAGCAGCAACAACACTGAGCAGCAGCAGCAGCAGCAACAGTTCAACATTGCTGCAAGCACAGCAACGACGGCAAGTGCAACTTCTGCAACATCGGCTACCATGCCGGCTATGGCCAAGGAGAACGCCTCAGCACCGGCGTCCTTGAGCGAGAAATATCGAGGGGATCTGAAGGAGCTGGTCGTTGTCGTTGACATGGCCACCACAGCGACGGCAAACTCGCGGTTGCACCAACAACAGCAGGCGCCACAGCAGACGACAGGAGGTCACACCTGCGGCTGTGGAGCGGCCTCGGCGGCCACCACGGAGAACAACAACAACAACAGTCGTTATGGCAGCAGCAACAAGTATCTGACAAATGGTAAGTAGCTAAAGGAAAGTTCTCCCTCTTGGTTGCATCTTGCTCCCCCTTGGCAACATGTTGCAGATGACAAACACATATATTAACGCACCCTCTTTCCCTGCTTTTGTCTCTCTCTTTTAGGCCACACTTCGCCTTTAGCCGCGGCGGTTGCCAGCAACAGTTCGACGGTGGCCACGACGCCGCAGTGCAGCAAAGTGTGCTGTTGGCGGCAGTATCAGAATGTTATATGCATCAAGCGCAATCTGCAGTTCCCCAACATGTGCCCCGAGCTAATACCCATGTGGCAGCAGCAGCAGCAACAGCAACAGCAGCAGCGGCCACTGCAGGAGCAGCAGCAGCAACAGCAGCAGCAGCAACACCAGCAACAGCAAGAGCAACAGCAGCAGCAACTCCAGCAGCAGCAACACCAACAACAACAACAGAGTCCTGCCCCCCGAAGGTCGCCAAATGATTTCATTTTCGGCCGCTACATCGGCGAGGGCAGCTTTAGTATGGTTTACCTGGCTGTGGATATACACTCGCGACGCGAATATGCAAGTAAGTTGGAAGCAACAGAGATATCAATCACAGATAACGGTTAATTGACAGCACAGTACATAATTAACTGGCGCCCAAGCAGGGATATTGGGGAGTGGCAATAGCAATCACAATCGCAAATTGGCATTCACTTTCGCTCAGTGTGGTGGCACTCGACCGACCGACCGCCCACAGCATTTGCACCCGTATTTGTATGGCCTCAGCTTGGCGCCAGCTCCGAGAATGCGGTCGCCTCGTAGACGCCGCAGTTGTTTCTGTTTCTGTTGCCGTTTCTGCTGCCCCCCGTCTGCTGCGTCGCCAGCGATGCCTGTCACCTGCTTGGCCCGCCAGATATCTCTTGCCAAGAGTGGTGGTGGTGGTCGCCTTCTATATAAGCGATTATGCGCGAAATTAACACTAAAGAGAGTCTCTAAAGAGATGTTTGCAATCGCTTAGAAGATGAGCTTTGATTCGTGAAAAAGCCGGCTTATCGACTGTCTAGCTTGAACGAAAATACTAACTAATACTTTGTAGTTCGTAGTTCGCATTGGCGAAATGGGGGCACAATCAGTGTGGACGCTCACGTGACCCTTTTTTGTTATTGGTAATTTCATCAGCCCACCGACCGACGCCACCAACGCCAACGCAAGCGCCAAGCCAAACAAAATACGTCGGCGGATAATGTTGGAAAGTTGGACGGACGTTTTTGTTATCACACACAGTGATAAGGCGGCTGTCGGAGCGGCGCGCCAGTTCTTTTGTTTTATTTCGCCTATTGTGTGCCATAAGTTTCGTTTGTTTATCGATCGAAGCCCGACGAAAGCCTGACGTTAGTGGCGGCGGCTGCCTGGCTATCTTCTGTCCCTTTCGGATCAGCTGTTTCGCTGATAAGCTGTTTTCCATCCACATTTTATATTGCAATTTCAATTAACGGCAAACAACAAAACCAGTCTGAAACGGGCTAAAAGCAGCTGTTAGCTGTTGTTGTTCACTAGATTTCTAGTGTTTCATTGTTACCACAGAGAGAGAGAGATATGTCTATATATATATATAGCTATATAGCAGTATGTGTATTTATGCCGACTTATTTTTCTACCTTGTTGTTTATTTGTGCTAAACCAATTTGCTTAAAGATTTTCACAGTTGTGTGTAGGCGGCGTACGGGCTGGGGAGGCAATGATTTCTGCCACCACAGCAGCAGCAACACAATCGGAAACTGCCACAACAAGACAGAAACTTTAGCTAGGCAAAGTTGAAATACCCTTTCCCTTAAATTTTCTATTAAATTACATTTTAATATCTCGTAATCCAAACAAATTCTGATCATTAAATCCATTAAATCTCATAATAAATTACCATCATAAATACCCCTTGTAAGGGTGTTTTTTTAGGCGACAACAACAAATCAATATCAAAAATGCAGAAGAAGCGCAGCAACAGCAAAGACAACGGCACGTGTCGCATAACTGTAAATGCAAACGCCAGCAAAAACACGCACTGCAAAGAGCAACGAGAAGAGAAAGGGGGGAAAGAGGGAGCAAGAGTAATAACGGCGCGTGGCTAAAAGAATGCAGTTGCAGCTTAAGTCAGCGCTGCAGCAGCGCAGCGGCAGAAGAGGAGCCACTTAACAGCAGAGTTATCTCTGTACGGAAAGTGTGTGTGCGCTCTGTTAGTCCGCATGCCCACTTTAATTGCATTTAAAACGAAAGGCAATAATAACAAAGTCAAGTTGTATAAAAATAGAGAGAGACGAGTCGTAAAAACTTTTCCTCCTTCCTCCTCCACACGCGTGTGGCGCTCTCTTTGCTCGTTGTTGTTGCTGTTGTTGTTTTTCCGGCTCTCTCTCCCCATGAAATTGATAGACAATTTGAATATACAAAATTAGTTTGCACTTTTGACATTGAATCGATGTGGCCGGTTGTTAGTATTGCTGTTGTTTTGGTTGTTGCACTACAAAATACTCGCAAATATTGACAAACAATTTGCAATCGAGATCTCGGCCGAGTTTGAAGGTCAACAAGGCTTACACGGGTACAGGAGAACGTCCTTAGATTGAACTTTGGGCTTATAAAATTATGGCTATTATCTCTAGTTATGAAAGTTATATTTTAAGCAGAAAAGTTCTTAAAAATTATAGTTTAAATGCAAAAATAAATAAGTTGTTTCGTGTTAGGGAAGTCTAACTGTATTATTGTTACCAAATGCGTTTCGCAGCAAGCAACAATTGTCTAGCAAGCGTACACACCTCCCACTCACACTTACACTCGCACACGCACACGCACTCTCACGATGAACGCAGCAGTTTTCGTTTTCATTTCGGCCTCTCCTTCCTCCTTCCTCTTCCCACTCGCCACCTCCCACTTCCCACTCTCCACCTCACGCACTGTGTGTGTGCGCTTGGGTTTCTGTTATTGTTATTGTTTTTGCTCTGCTCAATGACGACAGCGACGCTGGCGTCTGCTTGACGCCATACAACCTACAAACTACGAAATACGAAATTGTGCTCTAGGCTTTTCGGCTATGTATTTCATCATCTTTGGCCACAACATTTTTCCCTTACCTGGATCTCCCCGAGTCGTGGAATCTTGCAGTGGAAGATTTTTCTCGACAACACAACACGTGCTCGCCGTTCTCGCTCTCTCTCTCTATCTGCCTTTGGATAATCCTGCGCAAACGTCACTGTCTTAGGATTGGGCAAGAGGGAGGGGGGGAGCACAAGATAGACCAGCAGCAGCAGCTGTTAATTTCCTGGAATTGCTCTCACACAAACACAGAGAGATAAAGCATGGATGCTGTCAGAGGGGGGAGGAGAGACAGACAGATACACTGATATTTCAATTGTTGCTCTCTGCTCCCACGCAGCGATTTCCAGCGCTGAAACTGTAAATGCAACTTGTTGGGGGTACAGTGGAACACGTTGGAAATCAATTTAAAGATCCTGGAAGGGAACTGGAGGGAGTTACATAATTTGAAGTAAATCTTTAATGATTATTCCTTTTGTTTAACAAAATCTCTGTAAATTGGATTTTAAACGTTTTCCCAGTACCCTCCCCCTTTTTTAGGCCACTGAACTCTCGAACTCGTTTCGCCTTCTTATCGGTATTCGGTTCGGTCCCCTCAGTTTCAGTTTCTTCAGCAGTTCTGTTCACTTTGAGATACTTTCTTGGGGGTTGCTCGATGGATGGCTGGATGGATGGATGGATTCTCAGTGGCCTTACCTTGGCTGTGGGCTCCTGTACTTTTTCGTGTGTTATTTTTAATTACACATTTATTTTTGGACAGCAGCTGCTGCTGCGCAGTCGCAGCTGGCTGAGGGTATTCAACTGAAATAGCCGCTCCTTTGGGGGGTTATATATGTTTTTTTTTTCTCCGGTTCTTGTAACTCGATATCGGGGAATTGGGTCATTCAACCCGGAGAAGGAGTCTCAAAAAAAAAAAAAGAAGCAGGAATCCTTTCCTTTTTCCCTGGACGACGGCTGATTCATAATTCTCCTGCCTTGCACCTTGCTTCGCTTCTTTTTTATGGCTGCAACAGCTGCTCTGAGGGCCAGGAGGATGGTGGATGGGTGGGTGGTTGGTGGTTCCTGCACGTGCCAAGGACATTTGGCGGGCTCTTCGCTTTATGGCCGAAATTAAATAGCGCCAGGAAGTCGCGGGCAAAAAACAAGGAAGAACAAGCCGCCGCCGCAGCAGCAGCAGGACAATGTTTATTTGTTTTTTTTTTTTTCGGTTGTTGTGGCTTTTATTGCACACGCACACACACACATGTGCTGTATTGTTGTTGTAATTGTTGGTAGTGTCTCTCTCTCTGTGCGTTTAACAGTTGTATTGAAAATCCTTTGCGTGCAGTCAATATGTCGCCAAAACCACCCAACATCAACCACCCACCCCGCCCCGGAAAACCCGAGAGCTCCAAGAGGGCAATAAACTTTTGGAGCGAGAGGAGCAACAACCAACAATAATAACAATAAAAAAAGAGGCGGCGCACACACAACACACATAAAAAGAGGCCAGAGCGCTAGTCAAGTCCAAAAGCAACAGAAATGATTATGACTAGCAAATACAGTGGAATCTTGGTAATTCAGAAATTCGCCAAAATGGATGTAGCGGAATTTTTCCGACACTAAAAATATCTGAAC
>JAJJHY010008789.1:16903788-16919358 GCA_021224005.1 Drosophila setifemur
TATATAGATTTTAAGCGGCAGAGAGAATGAGAGAGATAGGGAGAGATCGAAGTATTATCGGATATATTACACAGCAGAACAAAAAAACTATCTTTGGTATTCCCCCGTGAAAATGAAAGCCATCAATGGCAGGGGTGATCCTATATATATATATGCATATATATATAGATCCTATAGGTCACTCCAATTGTTGTTGGAACAACCTCCCCCTCCCCCTCCCCCATTCCCCGACTGCAACGTTGTATTTTTGCTGCACAACTGAAAAAACAAAAAAACGGGAAACAAACCCAAGGTTCGTTATTACACTAAAAACAAAATGTTTGGAAATTTCCCCATTCAGATAACAAAAACAACAACTCCATAAACTAAAATATCAAAGAATTCCGCAAAAAACAAAAAAAAAACACACGGCACTGTTTGTTAATTCAAAAATAAGATATGATCGTTGTAGAGGATTGTATTGGGAACCGATGGAACCGAAAAAAACTGGGTGACGGAGTTGGTTGGTCGAAATAAAAGTATCGAAAAAGCGAAAGAGAGAAAACGAAGTAATGGTGTTTTTATTGAATTTTTAATTTGAATTTTCAAAGGGCGGGAAAATAAGTGATGTAGCAGGCAGCCTTATGATGAGAGGGAGTCTTATCGGTCTGGTAGCGTTATTATATCATTTTGTAATTTTACATACCAAGCTGATTGCTATGGCATTATTTCTGTTCATATAGTTGTCTCGTTCTAACAACACTGCCTGCAAAGCTGAAAGATCGGTCACTCGGTAAGCATCTAACGGAAATTATTTGACAGTTATTTTAAGTATTATTTGTGAGCTGCACAAAAGTGATTTGATTAATTGAATCTTTATTTGTTTGCAATAAAATCAGATATTAAATTCCAGTATGACCAAAGCTATGTATAGAAAATTTACTAGTTAATGGGAAAAGTATTAACAAACTATTCATTCAAGTTTCAAGCGAACAGTCATCCGTCAAAATGGAAGAAAGCGAAACAACAAATCACGAAGCTGGGTGGACCTTCAAACAGGTGGTGCCTCTCGTGCTCCTTGGCTACATCCTGGGCATTGCCATAGCCCTTTCCTTGTACTGGTGGAATCCTAGGATGCGTCACCTTGATGTGGGAACTAAGTGGTTGGTCATTGTTCTTGGCGGTCTGGTGGTCATTCTTTTGTTCTACAACCGGGCAATGAGGTGGGTTGATCAGGAGGATATTGAAAGGATTGCTTATACTTTACTTTACCTATATTATTAGATGCATTATGGTGCTGTCCATTCCCGCGCTGTGCAGCTCCCGCGGTCGGGCCTTTCTCATTAGTCTGGCATTCGTAATTGCAGCTATGGGACCCTTGGTCAATATCGTGGCCAATCTGAAGGTTCTATTGAGGAGCCTGGCCTGCAGCCAGGAAGTCCTTCGTCAGGCCCTCGGCCAGATGCTGGACGTGATCATGGAGCCGGTTCAGGCCGTCCGGTTGGCCGTGGACTTGATGCTCAAGGAGGTGCGGGGAGTGCTGAAGTCAGTGATGGTTATACTGGTGCGCATCCAGGAGTACCTTATCGTGATCAGTGAGTTTTGGTTCTTGGTACATCCTTCCAGAGAGATCTCTCTAATTCAATCTCTCGAAACTCCACCAGTTGACACCCTGAAGAACTGCGCCGCCTGGCTGAAATCCGTTGTGGATCTGTGCAATGCGGAGATGGGTACTCCCTGGGGTCGTTGCAAGAAGACTGCTGAGCTGGCCATGGAGAGATGCAGGGACAAGTTGGGAATCTTCAAGGCTGTGTGCCATGCCACCAAACTCTTTCTGGCCCTCTGCTATCCGGCCAAGCTGATCGATGTCTTCTGCAGCGGTTACTGGGATCTCAGTTGGACTGTTCTGGACAAGGTTCTGGAGCGTGGGTATACCTTGGATTTAAATACCTGATTGATCAATTTAAATCCCTTTCCAGGCTACCATGAATTCGTACGCCACATCGAGGAAATGTTCGATGCCAACATCACCTTTGAGCACGAGTTCTCCTTTGAAACGAACTCCTCGAAGAGCCTGAAGGAAGTGGGCGAGGCGATCATCGGGGACATCAACCAAAGGCTCTCTCCATTCGCATTCCTGACTGACATTGTGGATTTGCTCTGCTGGTTCATGGTCTTCACAGTGTTACTTAAGTAGGCAAAAGAGCTCGTCCTGGTTTAGCCATGTGAATGCTTTATGATGGAAGCTCTCCTCCTCATTCTCCTCCTTGCAGGAGCATCGTCTTCTTTTTGCGCTACACTTACAGCAGACCCTTCCAGAATGTGTTCATCACCAAGCTGCTGGAGGAGGTGGACGCGAAGAGCAAAGAACACGGATTACAGCCATTGTTACCATTGCATCGCCTGGAGAGGCAGCAGTTCATGAGGGTCAGTGCTCAATGCTGTACCGAAACCCTTTTTAATTTATTATTTACAGCTCACCAGCATAAGGTTGACCCTCTTCGAGTTCCTGTCCGTCGTGGAGAACGCCTTCTTCTTGGCCACCACCAGTTTGCAGCTCTTCGCCATCTGCTTTTTGGACTACGGACTCTTCTGGCTTTTGGCCACCATCTCCTATTATGGCCATCAGGAGTCTGGGTTGGAAGTGCCCGCCTACATTGATCTGAAGATCAAGGGCGGGGGATTCGTGGGGGACACGATGAGGGGCATTGCCAATGCCTTTCGTCCTCTGACCCAGAAGAGTGTGCTCGATACGAATCCCTGTTTGCCGCTGCCGAAGAAGCCGGATTATTGGAATTTCTACCAGATTGGAGTACTCTGTCTGCTCTCCTGGATCATGGTGCTGTCGGAGCCGTATGTCCTTCGCATTCGCCATCCGATTATGGCGTACTTCTACCCGGAAAGGGCTTACGAAAGGGCAGTGTTCCTGCACTGGACCATCATCCGGAGAAGAGGTAAGGATTTCCGATTTGGATACATATTTCTGATCTTTCCTTTTCTTTCTTTCCCGCAGTATTCATTTTCAAGTTTGCCCGGCGAAAGGCACGAAATAAGCACATCCACAAGGATAACTTTCAGGATAACTCTTGCATCTCGAAGCTAATTAACTGCCTCGCCCGGTGAGATCTTGGATACATATTATTCCAAAGTTTTCAGCTCTCTCTTAATTATTTCCCGTTTTTAGTTGCTCCACCTGCTGTAAAAAGGAGGATAAGTGCATCATTTGCGCCAGGTTTCTTCTCTATTCTTAGCTTTCGAGAGTTATCCCAGCTAATATCCGATTTAATCCTACAGCCCAGCCGACAACCACTGCGACACACCCGGATGTCCTGGAAACTACTGCGATGAGTGCTACCACTCCGCTAGTAAGATTTGCTGCCTTTGCAAGAGAGCCCTGGACCATGACGTCTCCGACATCTCCGAGGCGGAGTAAGTACTGCTGTTCCACCTGATCGTTTTAGGAAAAGCTGCTCACTCTTTCTTTGCTTTCAGGGACTCCTCGGACTTTGACAACATGGAGACCTACAAGCAGCGCATGTACAGAAAGAACTGTGGCCCTCTGGAGACTAGGGATTCCCGGGAGAAGATACCATAGTTCTAAAGGACTTTTCTTTTTCATTGCCTAAAAAATCATTATTTTATATACATATGTGATTTCCCAGAATGTTTTTGGTTGGCATTCAGAAATATAGATTTTATACCCTTTTAGAGAGTATTATCCAAGGAGACATCTCCGATTAATCCATGAAGTATATACATTTTTAATAAACCAGCCGATTCGTATCTATATATATAATTTAAAAGTGATTTAAGTCTTAGGTTCATAATAATATTTATGTTACCAAACTAAAAATGATGTGAAGTCTGTACTGTTGTTAACGAGTAAAAATCGAGTTGTTCGTTATGGTAGATAAAACTATGTTATTAGTATATTATTGGTTCAAACAAATTTGTTTTTTTTTTAAGTAGATATAATATTAAATGTAGAAATTTAAAAAAAAATCGTTTTTTACGGATGCTTGGGTAGATGCTGTAACATTCAGCTTTCTGGTCTAGTAACTCTGTTACATAATTTTATATACCAAGCTGATTGCTATGTTATTGATTCTGTTCTTATACATATAGTTTTCTCTTTCTTACTAAACCGCCTACAAAGGTGATAGCTCGAGCACTCGATAAATTTGTTCTTTGATTATTTGGAAGTTATTTAAGTATAATTTTAAACGTTCCGATATAATTTAATGTTTGGCTTTTGTTCATCTTTACTTTAAAATAAATTCAGTAATTAAATCATGTACTGATTCCTCAGTATGACCGAAGCCATGTCTAGTAAATTTACTAGTTAAAGGAACAAATATTAAACAATTATTCATTGAAGCTTCAAACGAACAGTCAATAATCTGTAAAAATGGAAGAAAGCGAAGATCGAAAACACGTAGCCGTGTGGACCTTCAAACGGGTGGTGCCTCTGGTAATCTATGGCTACATCCTGGGCATTATCATAGCCCTTTACTGCTCCTGGTGGCATCCGACGTGGTTTCCACTGGATTTGGGAAGTAGGTGGATGGCCATTGTGCTGGGAGTTCTGGTGTTCATTCTTTTGTTCTACGACCGGGCAATGAGGTGGGTTGATCAGGAGGATATTAAAAGGATTGCTCATACTTTACTATACCTATATAATTAGGTGCATTCTGGTGATGACCATTCCCGAGCTGTGCGGATCCCGGGGGCGAGCCTTTTTGCTTAGTGTGGCCTTTGTAATTGCCGTTTTGGGTCCCACGCTGAATATCATAGACAATCTGAAGGTCCTAATGAGGAGCCTGGCATGCAATCAGGTACTGCTTAGTCAGGCAATCGGCCAGATGCTGGATGTGATCATGGAGCCGGTGCATGCTGTCCAACTTTCAGTGGACTTGATGCTCAACGAGGTGCGGGGAGTGCTGAAGGGTGTGATGGTTATACTGGTGAGCATCCAGGTGCACCTTATCGTGATCAGTGAGTTGTGGCATATCCTTGAAGGGAGATCTGTCTCTTTATATGCCTTTGAACTCCACCAGTTGACACCCTGAAGAACGGCGCCGCCTGGCTGAAATCCGTTGTGGATCTGTGCAATGCGGAGATGGGTACTCCCTGGGGTCGTTGCAAGAAGTCTGCAAAGATGGCAATGGAGAGATGCAGGGACAAGTTGGGAAACATGAAGTCTCTTTGTCATGCCTCCAAGCTCTTTCTGGCTCTTTGTTATCCGGCCAAGCTGATTGATGTCTTCTGCAGCGGATACTGGGATCTGAGTTGGACTCTCCTGGACAGGGTTCTGGAGCGTAGGTATCTCCTGGAATTATGTTCCTGTTTAATTCATTGGAATCTCTATCCAGGCTACCAACAATTTGTGAGTCACATCGAGCAAATGTTCGATGCAAATATCACCTTTGGGCACGAGTTCTCCTTCGAAACGAACACATCGAAGAGCACGGAGGAAGTGGGTGAGGAGGTCATCGAGGCCATCGAAGAAAGGCTCCACCCATTCGAAATGCTGTCTGTCATAGTGAATTTATTCTGCTGGGTCACGCTCTTTACAGTGTTACTTAAGTAGGCAAGAGACTCCGTCCTGGTATAGCCATGTAAAGCTTTCTGTTGCTCCTTCTCCTCCTTGCAGAAGCACCATCTTCTTTTTGCGCTACACTCACAGCAGGCCCTTCCAGAATGTGTTCATCACCGAGCTGCTGGAGGAGGTGGACGCGAAGAACAAAAAACACGGATCACAGGCATTGTTTCCATTGCATCGATTGGAGAGACATCTGTACATGAGGGTCAGTTCTCAATCCTGTACAGATTCCGATTCAGAAACTCTTTTTTTGTTTTTTTTTCTAACAGCTCATTGGCAGAGCGGTAGCTCCATTCGAGTTCCTGACCTTGGTGAGAGACGCCTTCTTCTTGGCCACCATCAGCTTGCAGCTCTTCGGCATCTGCTTTCTGGACTACGCTCTCTTCTGGCTTTTGGCCACCATCTCCTATTATGCCCATCAGGAATCTGGGTTGGAGGTTCCCGCGTTTATTGATTTGGAGATCAAGGGCGGAGGATTTGTGGGGGATACGATGAGGGGCATTGCCAATGCCTTTCGTCCTCTGACCCAGATGAGTGTGCTCGATTCGGATTCCTGTATTCCACTGCCTGAGGAGCCGGATTATTGGAATTACTACCAGATTGGAGGACTCTGTCTGATCAGCTGGTTCATGCTGCTGACGGAGCCGTATGTCCTTCGCAGCCGCCATACGATTATGGCGTGCTTCTACCCTGATAGGGCTTACGAAAGGGCAGTGTTCATGCACTGGTCCATTCTCCGGAACAGAGGTGCGGAAGAATATGTTTCCGATTTGGATATTTCTTTCTAATCTTTGGATATCCTATCCATTCTGCAGAATTCATTTTCAAGTTTGCCCGGCGGAAGGCACGAAATAAGCACATCCACAAAGATAACTTTAAGGAGAGCTATTGTATCTCGATGATGATCTCCATACTCGTCCGGTGAGATATTGGATACATGTTATTCCTAAGTTTGCAACTTTCTCTTAATTATTTCCCGTCTTTAGTTACTGCACCTGCTTGAAAAAGAAGAAGGAGGATAAGTGCACCATTTGCCTCAGGTTTCTGCTCTATACATAGCTTTCGAGAATTATCCCAGCTAAGATCCGATTCAATCCTACAGCCCAGCCGCCAACCACTGCAACACGCCCGGATGCCCTGGAAACTACTGCGATGAGTGCTTTGAATCGGGTAGGATGGTTTGCTGCCTGTGTCAGAGACCCCTGGACTATGCCGACTACTCCGACTGTTCCGAAGTGGAGTGAGTATTCCAGAAGGGGGTTGGATATCCTTCTGGGAAAAGCTAATCACTCTCTCTTTGTTTTTTAAGGGATTCCTCGGACTACGACAACATCGAGACCTACAAGCAGCGCAAGTTCAGAAAGAACTGCGGTCCTCTGTCGACTAGGGATTCCCGGGAGAAGTTGCCCTAGTTCTACAGGGTTTTCCTTTTTCTTAAGAGCCTTAAAAATCTGTTTTTTGTTTAGCGAAAAGAAAATGTTTGTTTTCCCTACCTTTCTGTTCATATTTATCTCTTCACTTTGAACTTCAACTACCCATAGTTTGGGAGAAAAAAGAAGAGTTCATCGACACAGAAGCCACGAAACTGGAAATCCGAAATTCAGCGATCCCCATCCGAAGACCTAACGGATGGTTTTGCTGGCTCATCAGTTCCGCAGACGGCGATCGGGTGTCGGGAGTATCTGGCAAGGGACAAGTGATGAGGTAACCCGATATCGCCCGATATCGGTTCTTACCTGTTGGAATCCAAATAGTTGTTCAGCTTCGTTCTTCGT
The DNA here is from genome assembly GCA_021224005.1 of Drosophila setifemur. Classification (NCBI taxonomy): domain Eukaryota; kingdom Metazoa; phylum Arthropoda; class Insecta; order Diptera; family Drosophilidae; genus Drosophila; species Drosophila setifemur. The sequence goes on from JAJJHY010008789.1 coordinate 16,911,145, forward strand.
TCTCCGTTTGGTTAGATGTCAACGATGGTGGTCGCAGGGATAGGGGTTACTCTCTTTCTCCAAATATCCCCCCCATCGGAGGAGGTCAGCGGGTGTTAAGTAACAAATAAACACTTGAGCACACATTAGCATGGCAAATGGGAGCAGGGAACGAGGGTTCTCGATAAATTTATTAAACAGCCATAAAGGGAAAGAAAGAAAGGGCTAACAAAAGAAGCGGGTCTTTGATCCAATGACCACCACTGACCACCGACCACTGCCCACTGTCCTATGTCCACTATCCACAAATGCCCCGGAGATCTACAGCGTGTTACAGTTCCAACCCGAAGCGAAACAAAAAAAAATAAATAAATGTCAAAATTCGAGGATCGTAAATAAACAGAGACCACCGCACTCGAGGGCCGTAAATTACACGGCACATTCTTGGCTCAAAAAAAAAAGCGGGAGAACAGGGTCCGAAACCAAACCCTAAATCCCCGCTGGATGTCATCATCAGTGGCGCGATCCTTGGTCCAACCGGCGGCATTAATTGTTGGGAAACAATCTCGGAGCCGTCGTTGCTGTCGCATTTAATGAACGTTTAATTGCAGCCCACAAAGGCCTCAAGCAATGCAGTCAAACACTTGGAAAAAAACATCTTTTAGATATTATTTTGGTGTTTTAAAAAATATATTTATAAAATCTATCTTCATTAAAAAAAAAAAATTGTTGAAAACTTTTTTCTGGAGATACAGATTCTCANGGCTAGCTTCGGTACCCGAAGCTTAGAATACCCTTGCAGACCAGTTGCCTAAAAACTGTTCGATCGATTGTATGGCAGCTATAGGATATAGTGATCCGATTTTTGGTTTTTAAATTTATAAAAAAGCTTTAATGTCTATAAAAACTGTTTTTATCAAGAATGAATTAATTGTCTTGAAAAACACCAGAGTTATGCTCAATGACCCATTTTCCCCTATCGTTCCTATGGCAGCTATAGGATATAGTGGTCCGATTTTGATGAAACTTTCAGGATATGTTAAAATTGCTATTATAAAGAGTTTACCAAGAAATAGATAAAATATATTTAAGAATGGTGAAGTTATGGCACTTTTTCCCAATCGTTCCTATGGCAGCTATGTGATGTTGTGTTCCGATTCCGGCCGTTTCGACTTATATACTACCTGCAACAGATTGAAGGGTTGGTGCAAAGTTTCAGCCCGATAGCTTCAAAACTGAGGGACTAGTTTACATAGCAACCGACAGACGGACAGACAGACAGACGGACAGACGGACAGACAGACGGACATGGCTAGATCGACTTGGCTGGTGATGCTGATCAAGAATATATATACTTTATAGGGTCGGAAATGTCTCCTTCACTGTTGAAAAATTTTTTGAACAGCACTTAATTTCCTAAAATTTGAAACTTAAATTCGCAAAATGAATTTCTAGATTTTAATTGCAATTATTTTTCCGAGTGAGTCAGAGGCGGGGAGAAGGCGTTGTGCTGTCCACAAATTGAAAACAAAGTGTTATTGTCCAGTGCTGACAAGGAGACAAACGAGCCAACAGAAGCTGCCACTCCGCTTCGATTCGGTTCCAGTTGACTCCAGACCCCAGACCTCGGACCCGATGACAAGGCAAAGTATCTGCCAGTTTGCAGTTTGCCGGTCTTGCCATTGGGTTCCATCAAATCAAATCAAGAATGATGACAGAAACGGCGACGATGATGTGGCTGCCAATACAAAGTGGCGAATCATCATCATTGGACTAGGAATCGCAATTGCTGAGATTCACATGACCAAGTTGGGGAATTGGTGGAGCAAAAGGGAACGCTTCTTCAAACGGGAAGCCTCTAAGATGGGTTAAACAAAAATTAATACAAATAACTGTTCTTGTTAGTAATAATTATATATTTTGTTATATAATAATATTTAATTTAAATTTAAATTTTATGTATTTTTATTTAAATTCAATTAAAATTGTATTCTTCTTTTTCTTATGCTCTTTATTGATGTATCTTTTCCTTGCAACAAACTAAATCTTTGGACGAGTTGGATGACCTAGAAGACTGCCTTCTTGTTGGGATAGCCAAAGAAGCCGGCGCTCTTGAGCTCCATGATCAGCTCGTGGTTATTCCCAATGGCCTTGTAGATGGCCTTCTCCAGCTCATCGTACTGGAAGTGGGGGGAGAAGGGCATGTTGTTTATGGCATTGAACAGGGTGTTACCTCTCTCATTGCCAATCACCAGGGATTTGCCGCAGTGGGAGAATCTATAGGGAATGGGTCGAAGGTCAAAGGTCAAAGAAAATAAGAAAGAAACCCACCTGGCTACGGTGTTGAAGGAGGAGTCCATCTTGTGCTTGGACATGGGTCGCAGAATGTTTCTGCGGATGTCCCAGATATTCGCCGATTCCCTGTTAATTGAAACGATGATTGTGGAGTGGGTGGGACTCCACTTGGCCCAGTGCACCGGAGTCATGTCATCCAGGAGTTCCAGAAGGGGTCGCGTGATGCCATCAATCCAGATGCGCACGTACCTGGAAGCGGGAGAGCAGGAGAGGATTACCCAATTTAGATTTCTTCCTCTCCACTCACCAATCATTGCCGCAGGTGAGGAAGAGCTTGGGTGACCAGGGTGAGAACTCCATCACAGTCACCCCACCATCGTGGCAGCGGAGCACCTCCAAGTACTGGTGCTGGTAGTTGATGGAGCACTTGTGGATGCAACCCTCGTCGGTCAGGATATAGTAGATGTCCTTTTGCGTAGGATGGGGGGTGAGGCTGAGACCCTGGGGACGCCTGTTGGATTCACAGGGTATGCGCGAGGAGGGGGCCACGTAAATGCCCTCCGGATGACCCTCGATCCGCTCCAGGGTCATCTGGCTAAAGCCCAGCAGGTAGGGGCTCTTGATGATCCGAAACCGCGTCACCGAACCATCCTCCGAAAGGGTCAAGAACGGATCGATGTCGGCCTCCTCGTCGCCGTCGTTCACCTGCTTGATCCATCGAATGCACACCACCGGCGAGCAGCCCGGCGAGGTGCTCCTCTGGGACACCGCAATGGGCACATCCTGTAAACTACTCACATCCCTTACCTCCACAGAACCATCGTACATTCCAATGGCCAGCAGGCTGGGCAGGAAGGGGGAGAAGCAAATGGCAGTCACAGGGACATCGTAATAGTAGGCCCGCTCCGGTTCCCCGGGATTCTTGATGCTCCACAGGAAGACACTGCCCGAGGTGGGCACGCGCTGGGAGGAGAAGGAGTAGAGGCCATAGGCCACAGCCAGGATATCCCCATTGCTGCGGCAGAAGTCGATGTCACTAACCGCCTTCCGCTCATCCTTGCTGGGCTCGGGGATGAGGCGGAAGAGCACGCTCATGGAGTAGGTGTACTCCGCATCCGTGGCACAACGGTCCACCTGTTCAGGGAGGATGTTATTCATGGAAGTAAAGGTAAAGGATCCTCAAGGTGGCTCTCTTCCTCACCTGGTTAAAGTTCCGGAACCTTCGCATCCCCGCCTCGTTGGTGTTGCTGGACAGGGTGCGTCCCATGAACATGATGGCATTGCGGAACTCGGGACTCTTAAGGAGCCTCTCCTTCTGGTTGAAGAGTTGATCCATCTCGGCCACCGCCTCCTCTTCCTCCACACCCGCCTCAACATTGTCGGTTTGCGTTCCACTTGTTTCTTTTATAACCACACCCATGGAGTAAACGGGCTTGGTCACTTGATTCAGTGTATCGTACATCTCGTAGTTGGACACATAGGAACTAACGGTGGCCTGGGTAAGCATGATGGTGTTCACTGCTCGGGTCGTGACCAGGACGGTGTCCGTCTGGGCATCGTTGTCGGCACGACGTCGAATCTTGCCCTTGCCCAGGGTCAGGTAATCGTAGGTTCGATTATCCTTCTCCGTCTCCTCAGCCTCGGGAGTGCCCTTCGCCACCGTCGTCTGGGGCTGGCTGTGCAGCTCGATGAACTCCGTCTTCCGGAGCGTTATCTTCACGAAGCTCTTGAGGTAGGGCCTGGGTTGGCGGGACAGCTCCACCGACTCCTTCTGACTATAAGGATCAAAGTTGATGTTCTCGTAGATGATCTAAGAGGAGGGAGGAGTTGGGGAATACCCTGGCATTTCAAATAGTTGGACCCCCTACCCACCCCTTGAATGAGATCGTCGATGGACTTCTTGTTGCCTCCGATCCCTGCCCGCATGCTGGAACGTGTCCTGGAGCGGCCGCCCTGACTCTTGCCCAACACAACCGAAAAGTTGGTCATCTGGTGGAGGAAGGTCAGGTTGAACTTCATGAACTGCACCACATAGGACTCGTTGGGAAGGGGCTTTGGCGTGAAGTCCACCTCCTCGCCATCAATGATTTCCGTGATCTGAAAGGAATGGAATTGGAATTGGATTCGATGGTTACCCAGATCCCTCAGGCTCACCTTAACCCCTGCTCGGTACTGCAAGTGGGCCAAGGTCTCCACATTGTAGGAGTGGATGACGGGCTCACTTTTCTTCGCCGGCCTCGGGTCATCCTCGAACTTCTGGGTGACCTGGACGGACTTTTTCTTGTAGTCCGCATCCAGGGATGCCTGTGATTGCCCTTCTGATTATCCATTATCCATTTAGTGAGGGCAACAAACCCATCCACTCACCTTATGACTACTATTCTCCTGATTCAGCGTAGGCCTTTCGGATACGGACATGGTTAAAGGTGGGGGTCAGGTAATCTCGAAGGCAAATCTTTGTGCGTTCTCCAAATAGGGATGTATTATAATTATCTTTTAATGCTTCAGATATAGAAGGGAACACAATCTCACAGGCTTCTCAGTAGTGTGTTTTTTAATAAAGCTATTTAAATACTAAATTAAAAGTAATAAATTACCAAACTTTTGATTGCATTTTTAACTAAGAAATACATCTCCCAAGAAAGTAATTTAATTTATTTAATTTCCCAACTTCAAGCTTATGAGAAGACTTCCGCAATAACCAAGATACATCTTGAAAATATTTTTTTGTTACCAAAATTTTAATTAATCTCCAAATTCAGGGCATGAAATTACCAATTTTCCACCCATTTTCATTAGGGAAAACCTCAGCCTCCTTCTCCTCCTCCTCCTCTCCCTCCTCCTCCCAATCCCCATCCCCATCAACAATTATAATCAATCTGGCAAGTTAACAGGCAACATTCATAACTTTTAGTTAAATCTGGGCGGCTTTTCCGCTGTCCTGAATGAGTCCTGAATCCTTATCAGGAGCACGTGCCTGCCTCTGCTCCAGCTCCAGCTCCAGCTCCAGTTTCCCTCTCACTCTGGACACTCTCGATTCTCTCTTGTCTCTCCGGAGATTTTCTTTGTTTCTCTCTTTTCTCTCCGGAGAACTTCCCCTGCGCCTGCTCGCCAGATAAATGCGAGATAAACTTGGCACTTGAAGCCGGCACCAGGAACAGAACCAGAACCAGGACTCCCCATTACGCACCACCCACCGAACCACCCACCCAACCACCCACAAACCACCCCCTTGTTGGGCGAAGGACGTCTGGGTCCCTTTTTGAAGGTTGGAAGGTTGGATTCAGTTGAAGCTGAGCCCGCCAGTGGTGCAAACCTCGTTGGGCACTCGCGTATCTCACCACTTTTTGTTGTTTGTATCCGCAACCGAGCAACGCGATTTCCCAAAAAAGGTGTTTGGCCAGATGCGTGTTTTCCACATGACACGAGATAAATTGCAACACCGCGGCGAGTGCAACTAAAACCTAATTATGTCCGCCACTCGGCCGCAACAGCTGGTGGAGGAAAAGCAAGAGCAACAGCAAGAGCAACAGCAACAACCAGAGATCACATCAATGGAGTGCCAAAGTGAAAACCGCGTACCAGAAAACTCAATTAGCAGTGTGGCAAGTAAACAGGGACAGGCTCAGGCTCAGTCAGAGGCTCAGGCGGAGGCACAGGCGCTGGCCAAACCGCAGACGCCTTCTGTCTTGGCCAAACAACCGCAACAACAACTAAAGCAACCAAAACAACAACCGAAACCACCTCAACAACAACAAGAAGAACAGCAACAACAACAACAACAACAGCCGACGCAGTACGTCATAAATTCAGTGGCCATGCATGCCAAGGCAACCACGGCAGGAGTGATTTCGGGCGGAACCCTGCATCGGGTTAAGGGAGCACAGGTAGGTGCCGGGAACAGGGCGGTGGAGAAGTCAACTGCAAGTCAATGAAAGGTGGAGTGAACGTGACACTAATTGGTGGGTTAACCCTCGCAGCTCGGACAGCAATGGATATGGGATATATGCGTATCGGGCGGTTTTTAACCACTAACTGGACACGAGGTGCTATCGAGGAGTTCGATGGAGGAGGGGTTCGATTAATAATATTGTGTAGCTAAGGGGTGGAGAGGAATATTATGTTGATTTAAAAAAATATAATTATAGCTTTGCTCCAGGATTTGTATCTTTGAATATTAATATTCTAAATATTTTCCCACTTTGGATTTGTATCTTAATCTTCAACGTTTTTAAAGTTTGTTTTGTTATCTGAAGCTTGGCCTATCAGAAACACTTTTTTCTTAAATAAAAATATTTTATTTCTGGTTCGGTGGAAATTATGTTTAAAAGATATGTCATTGTTGTCGTTTACTTTTGTTATTTTAATAAAAATTAATTAAAATCTTTTCTTTTTTAAGAACTCCATGAGAAGATAGTTTAATATATATAAAAAATATGTAAATTTTTATTTTATGTTAGGGATATATGTATATTTATTTTCTTAACACTGGTTTAAGTTTGTTTTTTTTTTGTTTGATAAAGATTGGTAAAATAATCTTTATTTCTGGTTCTGTGGAAAATGACGTTTAAAAGATATTTCATTGTTGTCGTTTTTTTGTACTTTTTATCGGAATTCGTTTTAATTAAAATCTTTTCTTCCAACGAACTCTAAAGCATCAGAAGCCCATATAAAATATATACCTAATATTCGGATTTTTATCTTATATTAGGGATTTAATTAGATTATTCTTCTTTAGAGTGTTCTAAGTTAAATTGTATCTAAAGGTTGGCCTATTTGAAACTCTTTTTTCTTCGATTAAAAAGAAATCAACAATTAACTTTATTTCTGGTTCGGGGGAAATAATCTTCAAAAGAAATGTCTCTGTTGTCGTTTTTTTGTACTTTTTATCCGAACAACAATGATAGCTCTTCTTTTTTTTAGAACACCAAAGCAAAAGATTATTAAGAACTACCAATGATAAGGGTATCAATCTCTTTTATAGATAATTATTCTGTTTACACCCCTTGGAACTACTTGAAAGGGCTAGTTTCCCCCCAAAAATTTGTTCCCGCAATAATCGAACTCCTGATGGCGCTAAAATTCCCATTTAATCTTTGGTAACATCTAAAGGCAAAGTCACGAAACCGCCCTCTGAAAGTGAAACACTGAAACGAGGGCCAAAACAAGAGACCGACACAATGAGATACAGATACAGAGCTACGCTCACAGATGCGGATACATACCGAATGCGGATACGCAGGGTGCGTAGCGTACTGGTGAATGCGTAACTGCTGTTGGGTTTTTGTTTTTTTTTGTTTAATGTTTTTTTTACCGGCTAACCAAGCCGGCCAGCCTCTGGATGTGTCCATGGATGTGTCCTCTCCAGGTGGTGCTCTTGCTCAATGAAGGCTGCCTCCGAATGGAGCCCGCATGCGTGATGAGAGAGAACTTCGCGATATGGTCGTGTTATGTAAACACCATATCGTGGATGGTAGGAGTGGAGTGAATGGAGGCGCTCGCTGTGGGTGGATGTGGATGTGGATGTGGACAGAGCTGTGGACACGAGTCGTGACGAAACGAAACTCTGGGATCCGGCTACCACTGCTGACGGCCTGATTCCCGTGGAGAACGAGGGGTGTCGGTGGTGGATTTTTGGTGGCTTCTCTGCGAGTCACGTCATCCATCAGATGCGAAATTTGCATGGGATACACTCGGGGAAAATGGGAATTTTTAATTCTGAATTATTATGTAATACAAAATATTAATTAATTTAATTTCATGAAGTTCCTAGTTCTAGAATTTGCGACTAAATTAATTTGGGAAAAAGAAAATTAATACATTTTAAATTGAACAAGAACTTTATTATTATTACATAAAGAAATCATATAAACTTATTATTTTGTTATACAAAATATTTATTTATTTATTTTCATTAATTTCTTAGTGCTAGAAGTTTTC
>JAJJHY010008789.1:16919567-17027134 GCA_021224005.1 Drosophila setifemur
TTTTCCGAGTGTATGGTAGGGTGGTTGGGTGTCTTCTGTGTGTGGTCCAGAGATCTGAAGAATGCTGCCAAGATGGGGCCAACTATTTGAAGTTGATGAAGTGGAGCCGCTCCATCCAGTCTGTATAATATATTGGCCACTCGAGGAGCAGGCACTTGAGATGGGTTGCAGATTCATCTCAGATGAAGCTACCAAGTCAGAAAGTTTTCCGTTGACTTTGTTCGAACTTTTCCTGACACATCTCCCTGGACAAAGCACCCGGAGAAGTCAGCAGCAGGAGGGTGGCAGCTTTTCTCTTTTTGTTGGCTTTCGATTTTGTTTTTTATCCCCCGATTCGATTTTTCAATGCCAATGTGAAGCTGCACTTGCCCGCAATTGTTGAACCTCACTTGGGGTTGTTCCTGCTCTGGAGTCCTGAGTCCTGCGTCCTGAATCCGCCCAACCACCCACATCGGTGGCTGGAAAAGAGAGTTCCACTTCAGAGCCGGTGTTTGTCAGCTGAATGTCGCTGAATCCGAGTCTGAAACTGAGAGAAAGGAGCATCTCGGCTCTCTCCGTGGTCATCCGTGTTCTTGGATGGTTTTTGTTTTGCTCAGCAACATCTCGAGGGGTTAATCAACCTTTCCTCTTTTCCCTCCTCCGGAGCAGTAAAAGATGTGCGCAATATAAGTTTGTTGTCCTGGGGAGGTCACAGCACCAGAAAGGATGAAGGACTATTTACGGTCGGCAACTGCGAGTGTTTGCACTTTGTGCCTTCAGATTTATGCGACAGACTTCAGGTAAATAACTTGACCAGATGCAAAGGAAGAAGTTTGCATAAGTTGAAGATGCGATCTTGGCATTTATGAACTTACAAAAAGGGGATTCATTTAAGCAGATTGAAAATAATTTATGTTAAAAGTATTATACAATTGGGAATTACTTTTGAAGTTTTCCCATTTTTTAATTAGTAAATTTGTATCTTTGTTTGTTAGTTTGGATTTTACCACCTATAAATGTGAAGATGCAACTATATAGTGGTACAAAAATTAGATACATTTTTATCAGGAGGTTGAGAACTATAAAATATGTCCGATATTTGTGATCGTTTACCACATATCCAATATAAGATAATTTAATTGTCTTTTGCATATCCTTAAGATATAAAGAGAAGTCCATAAAGCTTAATAAACATTTAGTTACATATTTATCAGGAGTTTGAAAACTATAAAAAAATTCATGTTATCGACATATAACCACTTTTGTCGAAACAATTGAAATTTCTTGTATTGCTGTTAGTTTTATTGTTGTTGCAACTATTTTCGAGTATTGTGCAGATTGGATTTTGTAAGTGGCGTTTGCTGATTTATGAATTTATTCAACGGCAGTTAGTGCGGCTGGCCAAAATGCTTTTAGCCGGGAGCAGAGCGGTCATTGAGCCTCCAAGCCACTTCAATTGGCTGCGAATGCGAATGGGAATTGAAATGCACGGGAGCGGACTTGCAATGGGTACTGTAGTACACTAAAACAAAATCTTCCCTTCATGAATGTAGAAAATACTCATATTTTTGGAGGGAAAGCCTTGAATTTCGAGAGATATATTTTATTTATTCTCTAATAAAATTTTATGAATCTTTTATAATTTGGAAAAAATTGTATAGATTCGTAAAATAATTGAACATTTTTTGTATTAGTAAAAAATATATTTTTCCCAATTTATTATTATTTTAAATTTGTAAACTCAAGAACTTAAAATTTAAAATTCATTTCAGAAATTCGAGCCCAGAACGTTTGTTTTTGAAACCAACAAAATTACTTAGATTTCCAAGATCTCACCCCCACTTTTCGCTAAGTGTAAGCTTGCAGTAGTCGCCAGTAGTTAATGGAAAGGCCTCTCTTTGGCTCTCTCTTCGAAAATCGCAGCTCGATGGCGCCAACATATTTCGCTGTCGCATTCAAATTATGAGCTCTGACTGCGACTCTGACATTGGCTATGAAAATTATGCATAAATCGTTGGCCCGGCCAGCAGAAGCAGTTAAAACTGAAAAGCAAGGAAAAAAACAGTTGGAAAAAATACAGTACGAATGGAAAATAAAAGACCATTGCCAGCGGAGAATAAACAACGAGGAAGGAATGAAAGTGGAAAGCCGGGAAAACAGGCGAAAATTGTGTGAGAAAAGTGAGGAATTTTTTTGTGGGTACGTGTTGGAAATTCCTTAATTTGTTTGCCCAGAGAAAGAAGAATTATTTTTTGTGTACGTATGTTTACCTGTGGCGGCATTTGTTCTTTTTTTGGCTTTTTGGTTGGGCTGGACAAACAAATTTTCATGTCACGTGACGGCAGCTGAAATATCTTTGAGATACGGCCCAAAAATAACAATCGAGAATTTCAGTTACATGCCAACATGCAACATTTGATTATGTAATTGTTTTGTTGCTTCCACCAAAGGAAGCCACTTAATATGCGATTGATGGAGGAGCCAGGGAAAATCGGAGAAAATCGGGAGATATAGAGGAATGCCTGGGAGCTGCGACGATGGCGTCAGAGATCGTTTAACCCAGCTGCCATAAATATTTTTTAGCCCAGCCCCTGGTCTCTCCAGTCTTCCCAGCTAATCAGCGCTGTCAACCGCCGAGATACACAGATACAGATACAGATACTCGCCGCAGAGACAGTTCTGCAACTTTGGGATGCACATGGCAAATCCATCCGTATCTCAGCGTCTCCAGTAAAAATATGTCACGTCGCCCGTTTTTTTATACTTTTCAGCTCCTCGCAACGGAAATTAATTTATGCAGTTTGGGGCCAGATTTTCCAGTGCAGATTAAAGCGTTGCGGCATTTAATAAATTGCTCTTAAATTATAGAAACTAAAAAAAAAGAAGCGGAGCACAAGAACTCAGCCGGCGAAGATTTATGAAGCTGCATCCGCGCATCCGAGAGGTGGGAAAAGAATTTGTCTGTGTGTGTATCTTTTGGATAGGCCGACGCGTCCTAAATGCGTATTTAGTGGAGGGCGATAAGCTTTATTGTATCTCACACCCGAAAGCATCATTATTTCGTGATTAGCTTTGAATACTTTCCAATCAGGGCAGTTTCTCCTCTATAGTAGTATCTACCATTTCCCATTTTCCATTGCTGACCCATTAAACCGAATATGTCAGATGGCGTCGTTAATGATCGCTTTGGATGGGGTATTCCGATCGGAGATCTTTTGGGGTATTCCGAATGGAGATCTTTTTGGATCATCGGGGTCGCCCACGTCTTGGCCCTCGTCTCTCTGTCTCCGTCTTCAGGTTTGTTTCTGCATTTATTTCGGTCCACGCGTTGACCTTATAAATCAGTTCGAAAAAAAGAAGAATCGCTGGATCCCATAAACTTTTCAAAAATCTAAACATAAATTTTTGATTTACGCAATGGTCGGTGAGGGGGGAGGGGAAATATTTGTTGATTTATCTCACTAATTTCAACAGCCATCAAGTAATTTGGATCCCGAACAAATTGGAATTGGCAGCTATATAATAAGGAAATGTAAAAGTGGGGGAAAAAAAAACGAGCGAAACATTTTTATGGACCAATTATAATTTGAAGTGAGCTGTAAATTCGAGAGGAAATTAACATGGTCTCGGGGCTGTAACTCAATTTAGATTTTATGGATACAAAATCCCGGAAAGTGTGTCATTCATAGGATTGATTGGGATTTATTCGATTCGTATAGAAACGTTTGTTGTGTTACATTTTATGGATCCCTGAAATTAGTACGAAAAACGTGTTAAGTCGGAAAGAGCAGAAATAATTCCAGGGAAAACACAATTCAAGATAGAGTTCCTGAGGATTCCCAATTGTAAGCCTCTTTTATGGTGCCCCCGGGGTTACTTGTTAATCCCAGAAAGTTGAGCAATTCGATTTTAAGCTCTTTGCAAAACAATTCCCCAGACAAACATCTGCTGTGTATCTTTTTTTTTTTTTGTGGAATTCCTGAGAAAGATCTCTGCAAATTTGCACAGCGTTCGGATGGATCTATTTGCCCCAAGCCATTGCCATTTCTCGGGTAATCCCGAAAGTTGCCAACTCTTCCAGATTTACGACCCTTCTACCCCAGTAACAACAGCGGCAATTGTGGGTTTCGACAACACAACCGTGCGGAGTATCTAATGTTGATATAACCCAAAGCGAATCTAATCTTATCGTTCGGCTTTCAGACGCATTTTCATAGGATAGATATTCGCAAAATAAATGTCAACATGTTCAGCGCACGTGATAAGATAAACAATCCTAGGTATTCCGCACTCGAAGCTTTGTTTTTGGCTATTTTTCTGTGGAATTATTCGCACCAAATTGTGCAATCGGCTATATATAGCCCTTCTCCCCGTGGAGTTATAAATACACTTTGTTTACCCGAAAGCCCCTAGATAATGCAAATATATATATATGGTATATTTTCCCCACCAAATCCATCATAGTTGGTCCGCTAATGGATGATGGTGATGATGGTCGGATGATTGATTTATTTACCCTTTGCTGGGGCTGCCTTTTATCCAATTTTGTGATGTTCTGTGAGTTGCTGACATCTCGGCAATTTGCTTACGAAACTTCCAATCGGAGCCAGTGGGTCTCGTTCGTGTTGGATCTGACTATAACCTGACTGATAAACCACACAATGTTTTTCCATTCATGATGCGATCCCGGTTACTCATTCCCCGATTTCCGCCCTCGACTTTTGACGTCAATGCCATGACATTGTGCTCCCAATTTGATTCCCAAATCGAATGTATTTCGAAATCAACCCAGGAATGGGAGCAGTACCTTCTGTACCTACAGGTATTAGCAATGCAAATCGTTGTCTTAGGTCGTTGGTCCTCGAAATTGAGTTGGTTAAACATTCGATTTTTGGGGGGTAACTTCGGAGATACAATTTGGGTGATGGAAAGTTTTTTGGGAATATATGATTGGTGTATGGAGAAAACTAAAATAAAACATTTACTATAATTTATAATATCTCCGAATTTTATGATAAGCCAAATCTGACTTTTTTATATATATAATTTTTATACTTATCCATTTCTCAGCTGTAAAGAAATCTCATTATTTGCTTGGTTTGAATTAAAATCATTGCTTTGGTTGATAAATTAAATCGATATATACTTTTTAATCAGATGCTATCTCTATAACTTGGCTGACTCATAGACATTCCAATCATTTCATCCATTTACCCTGCTGTAGACCAAAGTTAATGCTCTGCATTATTATTTCCACTTTATGGCCATGCATTCTTTTTGGGCTGATGACACGGAGAAATTTCCTGTTTTTCATTGTTTAACAACTGCAATCAACGCCTTGGAGTCGTGAAATTGGAGAGGAGTATCTACGAACGCTCGGATGTGTGTCTTGCGAGTGTTTTTCTTTCTATTCCCGAAGTGCAGGCCAGAAGTATCTGTCGGTCTAAGCATTCCGAGAAACACTTGACTTGGTGTGCCGGGCATCCCGAAAGGAATCTCCGCTGGCCATAAAATCTCTTTTGTGTGCGTCGTTGTTGTTTTCTCTGTTTATTTCGCAAAGTGGGAATCGGATTCGGAATTGGGTTAGCATTTATTTACGAGTTGTGCCGCCTCAGCGGAAAGTTCAAAAAAGACCAAAGTCCGAGCATAAGGTTGCAATGTGTGCACTTCATTCACTGGACGGTCATCAATGAATGTTTTGTGGAGAGCCTCTCTCGGGGATCAGGGCAAGGGATTTGATTACAAACCGAGCTCGGTTCTTGTGGTAATTGTGAGGAGACTCCGACTCCGACTCTCCAGGAGGTCCTCACTCCCCTCGAGAACCAAAATACTCGTACTAAATATTTCAGGGCTACTGTTACCCAAGACTTCAGTCTGCAGACGACTTCATTATTGTTTTTTTTTATTTTGGAGCAATATCGAGTGTCGTCGTTTAGCATTTGTGCCTGCAATCGAAAGTTGATTTTCGTGTTTCTTGGGATTCTTTGGAAAGTGTTGCAAGCCCAGCAGCAAGTTTCTTCACTCTTTTTTCTTCTGTGGCAAGCACTTCAAGTGACAACCACAATAAACAATGCACAAGAGATACTCTCGGTAGATACAACAACAAGAAGCAGTTACAGATACGCGTACTTCAAGCACTTCCCCTTCTCGTTCGCATTTTTTACTTCAGTTCGTCTTTACATCATTTTTGGCGCGTAATTGCAATCAATGCTGTTTTGTATCTTACGGATGCGCCAGATGGGGAGCAATTATTGCGGTTGCAGATGCTGGAGAGATGCTTGTCTTTGCCGAAGGTTGCGGATGGACCCATGCCAAGATACATAGCTCTGAATGGAAGTTCTAATTGTCAGCTTTTATTATGTATCTGTATCTGTATCTGTATCTGGATTGTGCTCTGCAATCTGGTTTATTGAGGTTTTTCTTTAATTCTTGTTATATAAACCTTCTGGCGAAGGAAATTGTTATGGGAATTGTATTTATAGATACTTAAAAATTAATTAGAAAGTATTTTTTCTAGTGTTGTAATAAACTTCCCAGCTCTTTTTCATTTTGTTGAACAAATTTAAGACTCAGCTCTTGAAATTTGAATCTTGTTTCGGAATGTCCAGCAATGGCTCTTAAACTGGGTAAACTCCCCCGCATCAGCATCAGCTCCAGGATTAGCAAACAGGAGAAGGAGTAGCAGCAGGAGGAGGAGTTGGAGGAGGAGGTGGCCATAACTTATGCCATTCCTTGCCATATACGATATGAGCCCCCATTCCAACTGCCAACTCTGCAGCCTTTGTTTTCAGTTTTGTATCTCAATTTTCAATGTGCTGTAATGAATGGATGCTGGATGATCTGGTTCTGTTTCTGGTTGTGCGGTTGTGGACTCCGCATGTGGGAGTTGCAACTGGGGGCATCTCATGAATTATGCATAGGCCGGCAAAAGGAGCACTGGGAACCGATCCCTGACAGAGTTTTCAGAGCAAACAAACAAATTGTTTGTTATTATCGCTGGGTGGCGCAGATCGCGTCAAGAATCCGGACTCTCTAGTACGGATTCGGATTCGGATGTGTCTTTCCTTTCCCTTCTATGAAGATTGAAGATTAAGACGCCGCAAAGATCGCGGCAAATTGTCAAACGCGCCGCCGACTGCCAACGATTTACTTAGGCCGATCCTCTCCAGCCTCTCCAGTCTCTACCCTCCATTCTCCTGCTCCTCCATCCTCCTCCCCCTCCTCCTAACCATATTTATTTTGCATGCCTTATTTTCAGGCCTGCACACAATGTGTGAAATTGCCGACAGTTGGGTCTGGGTTAGTTGGAGATCTGAAAGATCTCGGAAACATGGTCTGGAGTGGGGAGTGCGAAGTGAGGGATCTATGATTTTTGCCATGATAAATGGAGCGTTCACATTTTTCTGAAGTCTGCCGGAGGAACTGAATATTGAAATTTCCCTGTCTGGTACAGTGGCGAAGTGGAATATACCCTGGATTGTAAATGAAAATAAATAAATAAGGAAATAAATAGGAAATGGAAATATTTTTGAGATTGTATCTGATCAGATAGTTAAATTAAAGTTTCAAGTTCTATGATATGGAAATAGCCATTAAATGGAACTTAAATACCCAAAAGCCAGGGGTATGAAAGCGATAAAGTTGTTAGGCGGTTTTAATGGTTTTTCCTGGAACAACTAAAACATTAATTATAGGGGATAATTAACCCACTAATAATGTGCTGATGGATATTTTTTGGGGGAGTGCCAGTTGTTAATGCAATTATGAAAGGTCAAAGAACTCAGCTGGTTGAAAATGAAGAGAAGTCATCAAAAAGAAATATATATTTTAGATCATGGATGAATTAATTCACTAGCTTTAAAAGCTTCCACTTTTCATCAGTTAATTACCGACTAGACTTTCTCCTCCATTGACATCTAGATAGGTGGCTTCTCTAGAGTCCCCACCAACTGTCACTGACCTGACCAACCCCAAAAATCGATGATATAAGACCCTAGATCATCTTCCCGATGGCTGTTAAAGTGGAGTTTCATCGAGATGCACATCTTAATTGAGCCCGCAGCTGATCCCATCCACGAAGACGATCCTGGGTTTCACTTTCCACCAGAAACTGGGCACGAAACTCAACTCACCCATCGAAGCAATCGATTGTTTTGTTTTATGGCTGACTTGAGGAGTGGTCCGCTGTTTGAGTGTGTCCCCAGATAATTGATGAATTTATGACCTAACACGGAGAGCTAGAGCTGGAGTGGAGTGACTGCGTCATGGAGTCGGTTGCCCCATCACTCTAACCGATTGCCTCGCTCTTATCACGTGCCTCCGCTTGTTCTTTTAATTTGCCCGCAGCCCGCGGGGGCTAATCTGACCCCCTGGCTAATGGCTGGGTTAACAGTTGGTGGGGGTTGGGGGGGAACTTTGGATGGATTCCCGGAATTTGTTGTCGAACCCGCTCCATTTCGACGTGCTCCATTTCTGCCCAATCTCTTTTGTTTCCGCTGGCTACTGGCACTGCGGCACTTGATTTCTGATTTCTCCTCCGATTTCTGATTCCAAATGCCACTGCATTCGGTTCCAAAACATTCAGCCTCTGGTTTTTTCTTCTTCTTGTTGTTGCATTGTTTTCCGAATGCGGCACGTTTTGGCCATTTATGGAGCACGCATGGCCAGCATCTGGGGATGATTGCCTCTGCCTCTGGTTGCCTCTGGCGATGGGTCAGCATTGTGGTCAGTTCCATCTTTTCGACCAGGGGAGAAGTATCGGAATGGAGCACGAAACATACCCATAGATGGGTATACCAAATATAGCGACCTACCACAAGAGCAAAGAGCTAGCTAGGTAATTATTTTGCTTTATGTGACCTTTGAATATTACAATATCTGTAGCTTAAAGGAAAGGTTTACTTAAATAGGTCAGAATTTAGAAACAGTTGAGATATTACCTGATGAAGGAAAGCAGGCAAGGACAACATTCACTAATTTTTATTTGCTTATTTTGACAGTAAATAAAACAATAGGAAAACAGCTGGGGGAAAATTAAGAATGATATGTAGATTAATATCTTATATTCTCATTTGGAATACAATTTATTTGAAAAACTACTTAATCAAAAGAGTACTTAATCAAAAGAGTACTAGTACATAAAGTTTAGTCACTCTTCATTGCCCAGCCATTAACTTTGGTTCGATTGGATCTATCTCCTCTCGCAATTAATAGACTTCTGTGAGCACTCCCAGATGACAGAGCTGGCACATCTGCCTGGCCATTCCATTCCATATAGAGTGACAAATCAATTGTTTCCTGGACAGACACCCCCGAAATACAAATACTCACTTATAGAGATGTTATACCCGGGGGAGAGTTTCATTTCGCAAAAGCGCATGGGATGGATCTATTCTGTAATAAAATATTATTTACTTTGTGGCGTTTTGTCCCCAGTGATGGTCACACAAATTGCTCAATTAGCAGAGGAGGAAAAATGCTATATAGAAATGGAGGCAGGTGCCACAATTCCCAAACAACAAATTCCGCTTTCCCCTCATGGCCCATGGCAACTGGCCGGAAAATGCCGGAGGAGAAAAACAAAATCATTTCGATAAAGAATGACGCCTACAATTTGGTGTTTCTGTATTTACGCAACAGCAAAAGCGGCGATAGCGATGCGAATATATAGAAACACCCTCATACATATACATCTGATTTACATGGATTATTTATTCAGCTTCTAAATTGCAAATGGGAACAAGTTACGAGGTGTTATGAATGAAATGCTGCCTCAGTTTGGGGCCTCAGCAGGGCTAAGCCAGCCATATGACACCGACATCTACCAATTTGCATATTTACGAGGCACCTTCCCCACCTTCTCCCCATCTTCTCCCCATCCAAAAAAAAAAAAATGGTTTCAAAGAATGCCAAAAGGTGGGTGCATGACAAACAGAAATAGCTTTAAATTTAAATTTAAAAAGGGAATTTACAAGTGGAACAGTATTTTTGTGAGTTTGGTTTCACAAAGAAGATACATTCTTTTAAACTCGATATGATGGCGTATGTTTGTATTTACTTATATACACGTAGATAGTCAACGAGAAATATTTATTATTATTTTTTTTTAACAATATTAAAGAGCATATCTACGTATGTATAACTTGATTTGGATTTATTATTTTATTATAAGAGAAGATAGGTTTTAACTCAAAATATCAATTTATTTTTATATCAAAATAAGTTTCGGAACAAAATATGTTATTTAATGCACTTTTTTTTAAATAATTAATGTTCTTACATACATATGTAAATAAATAGTCGAAGGGGAATATTTATCCATAATTAAAATAGCTAAAATATTTTAAAACAATATCTAGGAGAAAAGTAGCTCACAATTCATTAGCACATGAAATCATGTTTTATAATATTTAACTTAATATATATTTATAGTTTTTGTTTCTTCAAAATACCAATATTCTGTAAAAAAAAGTTTGGAATCAAAATATTTAATTTAAAGTACTTTTTTTGTTAATTTATGATCTTACCATTTTTAAGTTAAGTAAAAGTACGAGCTGTGGAATTTCATCCGAATTTTGATTAGCAGATAATTTCTGCCCAAAATGATGATTCCCAGAATCCCGACGAAGGGTCACCAAAATGTGGCCTTCTAACGAGCCAATTAGTTGGCTTACATCTGGGATGTGTCCCCTTCTGGTCACTCTCCGTTCAATTCCTTTGTTTGGATTGCATATTTTTCTAACCCCAAGCCAAACACAGAGAGATGTCCAAAATTGCCGACTAATTCCCTGGAATGCGGGTGGGTAGCCAAACTGAATCTGAAACTCAAACTCAAACAAAACAAAACTCATCTCGTTTCATCTCCGGATTGTTTGTGTAGTCAGAAAACCGGTTGGCTGGCTGGCTGAATTCCGACCGTGACAACAACAAAGGTCCTCCAGGATAATTATAATGACTGCGAAGCAGGATAATGCACATGCATCTCTAAATGGGATTCCTAGGGAGGGAGGTCATAACAATTCCAATGCAAATTCGATGGATAATGGATGGGATTCGAAATGGGAGAAGCCCACGCCCGGGGGGAAAGGGAGAAATAAATCGCTTTTCCCGAACTTTTTACGACCCAACCATTTTAGATAGGAAAACACAAATCGATGGAAAGTCCATTATGTCGCTAGACGCTTGGAGTGTTGGAAATGGAATCAAATCGAGCCAAATTAAATTAAATCAAATCAAATCCCCAACGAAAGTGACAATAAAACTCAACGAGTGTCGTCGGAGTTGTTTCTGTTTCTGAATCAGATATATATATATACTATATTTTATTTTCTTGGCTGGGTCCGGTTCTCCAATTTTGCCGTCGCCTTGGCCTGTCCGTTGTTTTCGTCTCGTATCTTGACTGAAGTGAGTGAGAAGTGGGCGTGGCACTTGGCATGCAAATCATGTCAAATGTCACATTTAACTACTCAACCCCAGAGCTCCGAGCTCCGAGATCAGAACTCAGAACTGCAGCTGCACTGACATTGGAGGCTCCTCGGTCTGCTTTTCAATCACGACTTTGTGTTCTACACTCTAAATAAATAGTTGCAGAAATTTTAATAAATGGAAAGAAATTGCAGAATTTTTTGACTATAATATTTCTTATATAAAAAGGTTTTATAGAAGAGAATTTCTTTGGAATTTCTATGGAAAATACAAGTGTTAAGATGCTTCTAAATTCTAGAAAATTTAGATACTTCAAGAAAATTGTGTTTAATGCCTTAATCAAAATGTAATAAGCTCAATTAAAAATTAATACAATATTTTATATATTTTTTAAAGAAACCTCTGATTTTTTTCATTATTCAAGTAATAAATTCGCAAGTAATAAATTCATCTAAACTTTGTTTAGAAATATCGGTTTCATAAAACTGTGGAAAATACAATTTTTAAAAAGCCTATTAAATCCAAAAAAATCACGAAAATTGTTTTTTAAAATGTAAGTAAAATATTCTTAATTTTGAGATGCATTTTTTCTGAGTGCATCTGGCAGAAGGGTGACACGGCGACTTCCTTTTTGTGCGGAACGGGTTGCCTGACCTTCAGCTGCGACTTGTTAAGTAGGTGTTTCATTTTCGGTTTCTGGGCTGCGATGTTTGGGTTCTGTTCCTCCTTTTATTTCGGGCCCAGAAAGAACTCTTCACGCCTTTAAATTGTACTCAAATATGTTTGGACAGCTGCCGCAGACAGCTACTGGATTCGATTGTCTGCCCTCCTCAAATGGGAACGGAGCACCTCTTGGTTACTCATCCAAAAGGGGGGTAATGTGAGCTTGGCCGGGTCCAACATCTTCTGGCTAATTGAGCTTTCGTGGGTAAACATTCCCTTTGTGGTGAATGTCTGCACTTGATATATGCATCGAACTATCAAAAATAATCGAATTGGGTTGGAGTTGGGTTCTGGGCTCGTCTCGCATATCGAATTGTTTGTCATAGCCAAATAGCAATGGGAACGAGATACAAGATACGATGGGGGCAGTCAACTCGGGCATCGTTGAAATACAACACACTTATGAGATATGCGGCTATTTGATCGACGGGGGATGCGTTGCATTCGATATCTTTGAAGGGCCCGAAATTAGATCGGGGAAAATATAAATGTCACTCGAAAATATTTGTATATAAATATCTTTAAAGTGACAGTTAAATTGGGAATTTCAATAGCCACATAAATAATACAATTTAAAATATCTGTTTACATAAAATAGTTGAGTATGTGTATCTGTATCTGTATTAAATGTGTGAATTAAATTTGAAATCAATAAAAAATTTGAAAAATTTTTTAATACTGATACTTTATTTAAATGATTTTCAATAGCAATATTTATAATTTAGGAATATCTATCTCAACATATATAATACATTTAATTAGAAAATTCATTTACCAAATCTAGCCATGACTAAAAAGGCAAATTAAATTAAATAATATTGCATAAATCCAATCAAAAACTGCTGAAAATTTAAATCTGTCCCAACAATTTAAATGAAATGCTTAAATCTTAAATGCCATAAGATTTAACCATCTATACTAAATGGGTATTTAAATTATTTACCAAAGGCCCATCACATTGTGCTACGAATACGAATCTCTCGGAGCACATGCAATGTCCGAATGTCGTATCCGCCCGAACCGTTTACGGTATCCGAACGATTTGCCGAAGTATCTACAGCTGATGTGAGTTTCAATTGCACGAGCCGAGTTTGTGTTCAGTCGGTTCAGTCATTTAACGAAGTTGCCTGCTGCGGTGCGGATCGTTCGAGAGCGAAGCGCTTCGAGATACTAGCTACGAGATACTTTCGTGACAAGCTAACTGAAAAACTATAGAGAAAGATACGCTAAGACAGCGATTTTGCTACGTTTGTGGTTTGGCAGCGTCGTCGCGTCTTTTGTTTTCGGCTTTTCGGATTTTTCGGTTTTTTTCGACTGCCCCGCGGCTAAACTTGAAATTAAGCTGATTCGGCGAAGCGCAGATACAAGATACATATGCAGATGCCAATGCGAATGCGAATTTGAATGGGCTGCAGATAAACACAGAGAGTGAAGTGAAACAAGATACAAGTGGCCAGATATACAGATACAGAGCGAACCCACATCGAGATACTTTATTTATATTGTCCTGGATTAAATATATCTAAACATCTCGATTGTGGCTCTCAACATGTTGTGCTGAGCTGTGGCGGAAACTCCACCCCCAGTCAGATAGGAATCGGAAACGGAATCGCAATCGAAATCCCAATCCTTTAGAGCAAGATTCAAGATGCTGGACAAGAGCTCCTCCATCTCGGTGTCTGCCTCCTGCTGCAGTTCGAATGGCACAAATGCCGATCTGGACTACGATGTGCCCGTACCGCGACGGATCCACAACAAAATGGTTAGTAGACAACTCAGTTAGTTAAGGGGCATAAATCCGGTCATAAACGGTGGCCAGGAACTGACGGACGAAACTATCGGGGATCGAGTGTGGTGACAGTTCTCGGGGCAGTTCTTCGGGAAACTGCAGATCACGACTTCTAAGTCTACGAGTATCTTTGGCAGCTGTCACGGGTCTGGGGATAACTGAACTGAACTAAAACCGAACTAAAACCGAACCTAGAACTTACCTGGCTGAAAAGTTTCCGCAACATTTTCGACATTTCGCATTCGTTATCACCTGGCAGCAACACCGTTGGATGTGCCAGTTTACGGCACAGGTGAGATATCGCAGTCATCCGCTTAAAACTCGAGACTCATTCTGACAAAAAACAGCATGAGCTCACCGCGATAAACAATCTACAGGTGATTCCCTTCAGATACTTATAAGAACTTTTCAAAGGCCGAAGCCTGATTAGATTGCAATCGAATGCGATAAGATTTGAGGACCACAAATAGAATCTAACAATTGATTAATCCCTGGCGATTCAATTAAAACTGATGGATACTTTTTAGGTAGAAGAGAAGTTGGGAGTTATAATATATAAAATGTAATATATTAATTACTTAATTTATAGAGAGTCAATTATAAAATAGGACTACAAATAAAATCTATCTAGATACAGTTCAAGTAGAAGGCAACTTTGGAGTTATAAAATATAATCTATATTTATTACCTAATTTCTAGAGAATTAACAAATACGATCACGAATATAATCTAACCATAGATTAATCCCTGGTGATTCAAATAAAACTGCTGGATACAGTTCGAGTAGAAGGGATCTTTGGAGTTGTAAAATTTAATTTAGTATATTTATTACTTAATTCATTCAATAGGAACAAAAATAGAATACATTTAGAATGTATGTAGCAAATGTAATGATATATATTTATTACTCAATTTAGTTTAATGTAGAAGGGAACTTTGGAGTTAGAAAAAATAATTTAATATATTTAGTACTTAAATCGTTGAGAGTCAATTATAAAATAGGAACACAAATAGAATATATTTAGAATGTATCTACAGTTCAAGTAGTAGAGAACTTGGGGGCTATAAAATATATTGCAATATATTTATTACTTAATTCATTGAGAGTCGCCTTTGACTGATTGCAACTAGCTAAACAATGTGCAAAGTTTGTAATAATTGAGTGCAAGACAGACTATATATAGATCTGGTTTTCCCTGGATCTATAAAATAGCGAATTAAAATTCCAACTTATGAGGCAACCATTACTGTCTGCACTCCACCACAATTACGGATCAATTTGAGTTCATTTAGGCCTACTTAAAACATTCCCATTGATTAAAGTGCGGAATGCCATTTCAACTGGTTTTTTTTCTCTTTTTTGTGTGACTCTCAGCTAAAAAGTATCTGAATGCAATCGAAGAGTGTTGATCAATAGATTTATGCTGCCATAGAGCCCGGGAGTCGCTCAATCAACATCTTGTGGCTGTCTTCGAATTGAAAATGGAAAATTGAAAATTGTTGACGCCACACCATGGACATTAATTCTAATCAATTTTCCAGCATTTCCACACTCAAGTGGAAGGCAGGGATATACGACTGTATATATATATTGGTTCTGTCTAGACGGGAACGGTAGGGCGCCCACTTAATCAGAAGAGGGACAGCCTGCAGATGTCCCTCAGGGAGTCTGTTGTGCGGTTATCCCTGCGGAGGATAAGCAGAGATAACCTCAGGAAAGACCTCCCCTGGCACTATCGTAATTAATAATAAGGGCTGATCCAGGGAGGAGCTACTTGGTTTGGTTTTCTGTTCTGGTTTTGGTTATGGTTCTGATTTTCGATTT
This sequence comes from Drosophila setifemur, assembly GCA_021224005.1. Classification (NCBI taxonomy): domain Eukaryota; kingdom Metazoa; phylum Arthropoda; class Insecta; order Diptera; family Drosophilidae; genus Drosophila; species Drosophila setifemur. Next base: position 16,935,308 of record JAJJHY010008789.1, read on the forward strand.
TGGTTTTTATCTGCCTCGTTTTCACTTACCCATAACAGTTTTTTTTTGGGATTGCGGGTTTGGTGTGAGGTTCAATTGAATTTGATTAGATTTTCCCTGGGAGCGGCGTTTTGAACTTGCCCTTATCGGAGGGCCAAATGTTTTTCCTTTTGCCCGATAAGGAGCGACACCACCACCCAGGCGTTCTTGGCCAACGTGGAATTTATTGTTATGGCCTTGTGGGGTCTTCATTCGCACTTGGTCTGGCCCTTCAATCAATTGAAATTGGCTTTGACTATTAATAACTGATTTGACTCGCTCCTCGTGGGGCTTATCCTCAATTCCCCTCGATTAGTCTCCCCTTAATTGCGGCCTTCAGTCAAGCGCACGTCCTTCGCAATGGAGGAGGAGGAGGTGGAGAAGTTAGAGGAGGAGGAGCAGGAGCAGGAAAAGGAGTTGGTGGAGAAGGAGGAGGAGGACACTTCGACTATTAATTGCCATCAGTCAGCGGGCATGCTAATAAACCCTTTTTCTGCCTGGGGAGGCATTGCCTCCATGGAGAGGAGAGCGTGACACGTGAGTGGATAGAAACTGAAATTGTTACTGGGTTGTAAAGCCATTGAAGATGTCTTGGGTCTGGGAGTCCAGCAAACCCATTATAGTTAGTCACGCTGGCATCTCTAGAGAGCCAGATCCCTTTACCAGAGATCGGAGGCAAGGCCAAAGAACGCAGGAAACCCATCTTCGAATGTTTTCCGCTGTTTGCATTTGCATTTCGAAATCTAAGCTGAGAACCGAGGAACTGGCTTCCACAAGAGGAAGGGGGCAGGGACAGAGGAAGAGGAAACCTCTGGGGGCTCAGAGATGAGCCAGACGAGTCGGGCGTCAATTACTTTTCGCATTTGTGCGCATTTGGAGCACATTTATTTTAATCTCACCTGTGTAAGCCAGTCTCCGTCTCCGTCTCTGTATCTGATGGATGCAACTGGCAAGCTGGAAAGCTGCAAAGCTTGCAACTGCCCCGCGGCAAACCTTCAATTACGGGACACTTTGCGTCAGCAACTCCAGAGAACGAGTATCTTCTGGATAACCATCCATGGTCATGTCCGAGCCACGACTCTTGTAATTAGCCGTTGTTGTTTATTTAATTTCAAGCCTAATAACCAACAACACCGCCGCCAGAATACTGGTGACCAAAAGGGGAGACGAAAGCAGACTCCACTCCAAGTGCATTCGCATTTGCATAGACATCTCGTGATGGCCAGACACACTTACACTTGCCCGTCCCCGATCCCAGACCCACTCCAAGTTTTACACTCACTCGTCAGCTCGTAAGCAAGCTAATTTATTTCAGCGCTCGGCTTGTGCAAACATTTTGCGAATTCAAATTTGTTCAACAGGTTGCCGGCTGCCGTCTCTCTGCTATTGGCATTTGTGTATTGATGAATGTGCAAGGTTAAGGCTGGAATGGGTTAAGGAGGGGGTCTGTCTCCTGGTCTGAGGAATTTTCATTAACCCCAGCGAAGCCATAAGTATAAAGCTGTCGAAGCGATAAGGAAGAATAATGTGCTGGTTATGGTTATAGACGTATGTAAAAGAGAGGTAGGATAAAGTATCTTATACAATATATATATATATACATATATATAACACGCCGCATATCACATGCACATGAAGAAAAACTTTCGCTTTTGTGTCTAAGCGGTATTTTATCTGCCCAACGCATTCGACACTCGAGTTGAGTTTCGTTGCGTTCAGTTGAGTTCACTTGGCCATTTATTTATTCATTATCTAACCGCTAACAGCCATGTGCTACCAAGCGAGCGAATTTCCAACCCCCCTTCCCCTGCCCCGCCAAGTAAACATGTCAGCCAAATGGATTATAGGCCAACAACCGGACTCTTGAGAGTGTCGATAATGAGCAACTTGCTCATGGGATGGTTCCAATGGGTCGAACAGGTGTGCGACTATGTACCTTTCGCACTTTCTCGATCTGGGGGAAACGTGATGGGCCCACCTTTTGATAAGGAGAGCCATGACAGCTCCTCTGCCACCTCTTGGCCATGTAAACAACAAGTGAATAGGATTTGCAAGCCCTTTTGTGGCATTGTATCTGTGGGATTGAAAAGGAGCTGTTTGTGTTGTGTACGTGCCCAAGTTGGATGACATTTATGAATTGCGAAATGTGGCTTGTCACGTTCTCTACGAGAAAGCCTGACTAATTGCTATCCTTCTAAAAAAAAGAGTCCTTCACAAGTCGTAGAACCCGTGAATGCAGCGACATTGAGATCGGTAGATACTACACTCTAAAAGATATGTATCTCAAACAGTGCTTTGTGGGGGATAAACAACTGCAGTCTCAGCCCAACTGATAATTCGCACTTTATGGTATGTGAAGTGCCCCTTCCACACCGGAAACATTTACAGCCCAGAAGAAGGGAGGACCCCCTCCTCCTCCTCCTCCTCTCCAGATAAGAACTGAAAACTGGTCGTAACCGAGCCCCTCGGGCCAGGCAATAAAAGTTATGTACAGGAGGCACCATAAGTGGGCTATGCCATCGGTGTTGCAGTGGCTCCGATCGGTCAGACATCACCCAACCACATCCACATCACCCATCCACATCACCCATCACCATCAGTGGCTTAAGCCAGTTAATGGCCCCATTTACACCAAAACGGAGATGGGCTACTGGAGTTGGCCGGTGGCGAACAAATTTAAGTATTATGAACACGGAAATTTCAGCACTGCAATAAATGATATATAACCATTACTCCATCTACTGGGGTCTTGTGCTATTAGATTGGAGTCCAAATGTATATCAGCAGGAAACCCCTGACTCATTTGCTTATCCATCTCCAAACTGTCATTTCCTCCCGTCAGTCATCCGTCAAGATCTTTTTTGGCTTGTCATCTCACTTTCGATCGTTAGCTTGGGGGTTAGGAAGACATTTGCGTGGGCCTTCGAGCATCATCAGAAGAAGGCTTAAAAATATACACAAAACGGTAATCCATCATAAGTCGGCTGAGATACATTTCCCGGCCGCGAAGTTCAAGGCAATGGAAATTTCACGTGGGAGCCAAAGGAGAGGAGGGAACTTCTTCAACCGAAACTGGTTAGAAGAAAAGAAGAGTTAACAAACCCGATCACCTCTCCCAGCGAGGGTAATTCCTCTGTCATGAGTCACGTCCGGGTATTCCTCAGACCTAATCTCAAAAGGCGACTTAATGAGGCGACCTCCATCTCCACTGGTTTTTTTTTGAAGATGCAAGTTAAATCTTGTAAAACGCTCGAGAGCTTCAAAACGAAGTTGATTGAATGAATGGACCAGCAAATTGCTGCTTTTTAATTTTTTTATTTTTAAGCATGTTTTATTTTTTGGGGAGTTCTTACTTTCCTCCATCTCCATAATTTTAAAATGCCTGCATTGCCTTGGGGACATTTCTTTTGTTTTGCTTTTTTTAGCTGCATGTTTTGTGTTTACCCTGAAGGTTTTAAATAATTGTTTTTAATATGTTTTGCTTTTGCCGGGTTGTTAATTTTTTGAATTTTTTGTGTCTCGGCTTTATCAAATGATTGATCTCTTGTTTATTGGCTTTCCGAGATTTTTACGACTGCGTTCTGCTCGTCTATGGTTTTTATTTTTATATTTTTATATTTTCTGCGGTCGAGTACACACATGAGCAGTAAGTACTGTACGTACACATGTACAAATGAGAAATACAACCATTATAAACCCCATTCTGAGGCATTTAAATATATGTGTACAAAACTTTACAGACACGCTTGGAAATCGATTTTTTAGTTTTGTTGTTGTTCCGCTGATTCACGGTTGGGTTTCTCACTCTCTCACTATTTTCTCGGAGGAAGTAATTTTGCAACGTTTTTGCGTATTTCACTTGAAATTGTTGCCAAGGCCGATGGCGGCAATACTTTTGCATTGTTATTTGTTCTTTAATATTTGGAGTCAACAATTGGCATTTCATTTTCAGTTATTTTCCTTTGTGTATTTTTGGGCACATCGAAGTTAACCAAGTTAATTGAATTGGCAAGTGTTGACTTTAACAATCGCTTTGTGAGTCATTTAACAAACCGTTTTTGGTGCCTAATTAGGGCCAGAAAAGCCCCCAAGATATTTCCTGTTTGGTCTGTATACTCAACCAACTTTTCTCCCACAAAGGGTAATTTATTCGATTAATTGAATTAGCCTATTATATATATAACTACTATATAGTAATAGGCTGAGAGCAAATTGAATGAGAAATACTTGGGGCAAACTGCAATTGACTTCTGCCTCACTTGCTATTCTATGTATGTTAGTTTCCAGAGGGGGGCGAGGGGCACCTCCATTGACTTGCTCCCGGCTCACTGGATCCATCTGGAGATCTCTCATCTGAAAACGGACTGACCTGGAGTGACATCTGGCTATGGCCACATCGAGCACTTGTCAGTGCAGTTTACCGTCAATGATACGACCCCGTCCGATCTGAATCCGATCTCGAAAATCGTGGAACGTGTTTGCTGGCTGGCCCGGTTTTGTAAAGTTTTATTGTCACACCGCATTTTATGCGAACCGTTTTTCTTTTTGCCTGGCTTTTATTTGTACTCGAATTATTTTCATCGCGTACTTTTTCGCGCACAACTTGTTGACGAAATGTGAACAGAGTTTGTTTATTTTCGCACTGGAGACGGCCCCAAAAAAGAAACCAGTTCAAAGCGACAACATATGGCGTTTTTTTTATTATTGTAAACGAACAGCCGAATAATATTTTATGTTATATACACATGTTTGTATCTTTTTATAATCCCCCCGTTCCTCAAGAAAAGCATTAATCAGACATAACTTTTGGGGTCCAAAGTCTGTAGGAAAATGACGTCTTTGGGGGTTAACAATAGTTAAGAAAACAAAAATAAAATAAAGCCGAAGGTCTAAGGTGCGAAATATTGCATAGATACTATATCTCTACTTTAGAGTTTAGTTACGTCAGCCTTTGTATCTTGAACCCCTCCTTTAAAATTGTTCAAGGTTTATTGGAGACGACCGACCCCCCTTAACGACGCCCTTTCATTCAATTTCAACAAATTCGTTTAATTAAAATTGACGAAAAATATTATCTGTCACGCGAACCGCTTGACTTTAGACTATTGTCACTTTATCAGTTCTCCGGGGGTTATCAGTCCATTCCTATTATATATATATTTTATATATATATTTTTGGCCAGGCTTTTGTGTCATCCTCTAAAGCGGTTAATGGTCTCTTGAGACGCACGTATGGAAACAAATTGTCATCGTGTTGAACCAATAAGCCGGGGTTTGTGGATTTTTGAGTGCTCATTAGGTGGCTTCTCCATGGCTTTTTTTCGAGCTCAGTTAAAAAGATTGAGGAAGCCGGTCTTTGGACATTTGAGTAATTGAATGGTTTCGCAGCTACTCCAGGAATATGTTCGTTCCAACATAAATAACAAAGCTCGGCTTTGTTTTGCCGAAACTTTCGAAGGAGGGAATTAAGTCTCTGGTCTCCGTCGACAATCTTTCACTTCTGGCAACCGAAGCGAAGCAAACAAAAAAAAAAAAGCAAAATGCCGAAATGTTGCCCAGAGGCTAAAAATTACTTTTATTAAAATCACTCGTACATGCAAACCTTTTTCGTTGATTTATGACGGCATTTATGGCGGACCCCAGATACATAGATACTCGTATCCCAGGGTCTGTCTATGGGTTGTCTTGGGCTTTGGATTGGAACCCTGCAGTTCCGTTTTTTTCTTCATTTTTTTACCCAAATGTCGGGAATGCACTAAACAAACCAATTAAAGTCTTTCAAACAAACAGGCAAACAACTGTAAAAAAAGGCCCCTATTTTTTGGATTTTTTTTTTGTTGAGATTTGATTTTGTTTGCTGGCAGGCGGAACTTCAATCTTCCAATTCTCAACTTCAAATATTTGCCCCCTCAATTAGCGCAGTGTGAAAAGGGGGAAGGGGATTGGGGCTCTGGAGAAGAAAGCTCTTGGAGCTCGGAGAACTTAGAGAAGAGGGAACAAACCCAACAAACATTCGATGGAGTGTCATTGTGGCACATGAACTTCAAGTGCGCTCATTTTCCTTTCTGACATTTGAACGCTGCCATCGCGCTTTCGAAATTGAAAAGTAGAATAAACGGGTTTCAAGGCACACTCACCTACATATGTACACGCTCATATTCACCACTATATATATATTGTATATATACATACATACAGATTTACAAACATATCAGACTTTATCCGAGAGTTGAAAGTTCAGCTGCGATTGAACGCTCGATATTGTAATCGCCCGCCGACTCTTTCTCTCTCGTGAGGTTTATAATACCCTTATTATAAGAGGGTTTATACGATTTGGTAAGATTTAACTGGGATTTAAGAGTTAACGGAAATATACTCAATAGATGGAAGGTCAAGTTTATGGTTATTTGTTGTAGGAAACTGCCTTAGAAAGGAGAAACATAACTTTGTTGCTTTTAAAGATACTTTTTTTTTGGACTCTTGTCATGTGGAAAATTGTCATGATTTGAGAAGGAAATATACTCGTATAAGAATTTATTAGAATCGGTTACAATAATGTAAACAAAAATTAAATATTAAATAAGCATATTTAATCAATTTAAATAATATGAAAAAATGTGATAAAAGAAAGGTATTAAATCTTTGGCTTGCCTTTCTACATTTTTATTTAAATGGGGGAGTGGAGCGGGTTGAAAAGGTGAAGGTGGACTGAGGGGCAGGAGGAAGAGGAGATGGAGGAGGAGTAGGAGGAGGCGGAGGCAGGAGCAGTCACGGCTCTTTGTTTTCATTATTTCTTTTTTTTCTGCAGCAGCAGCAGCAGAGAGTTCAAAACGTTCGTTTTACCGTAGCGTACGGTGGTGCGGTGGCGAAATTAAAGGCAAACTTAACCCGCAACCGACAAGATACAGATACACTCACACTCGCACACAGCGGCAATTACACATTCATTGAGCAAAAGAAACCCAAAGGCAAACCTTTGGCTTATTACAATCGTGTTCAGCGAGTTAGAGCCAAGGGGTACAATATGATTTTCAAAGATAGTTTTGAATTATGCAATTTAAGTATCCGCCAGGATGTGCGATGTCAGACAGCCTCGGATTTGTATCTGTTAGATGGGTTCGGTTCTCCTAACCACTTAACCGCGCCTGTAGGATTGTCAGCTCTCTAACAGGAGGAAGGCAAAACAATAACATGGATAAGAAAGAACCCGCCAACGAACCGAACTACCAACAAAACTTCGAGCTGACCTGAAATTCCAGCTAAACTAATGAAGCGAGCGCGGCATGAGCTAAAGCAAAACCAAATCGCATTGTTTCCGAATTTTGTTGTATTTTTTTTCTTTATTATTTTTTATGTATTTGAGATCTCTGCACTTTTCGCATTTTATTTTAAACGTTAAATTCGCTTTTGAGGCCGAAATTTGCGAATTTTTGCTACCATTAAAAAGGCGAGCGAAGACAAAACGGAAAAACAAAGAAGCTCTCAGTTCTTATGAATGATGGAAGTCAACGAAGAGGCGGAGGGGCGTGGCAGGGTCAAGGAATTCAAACAAATNTTTTCCTTTCTGACATTTGAACGCTGCCATCGCGCTTTCGAAATTGAAAAGTAGAATAAACGGGTTTCAAGGCACACTCACCTACATATGTATGTACACGCTCATATTCACCACTATATATATGTATTGTATATATACATACAGATTTACAAACATATCAGACTTTATCCGAGAGTTGAAAGTTCAGCTGCGATTGAACGCTCGATATTGTAATCGCCCGCCGACTCTTTCTCTCTCGTGAGGTTTATTATACCCTTATTTTAAGAGGGCTTATACGATTTGGTAAGATTTAACTGGGATTTAAGAGTTAACGGAAATATACTCAATAGATGGAAGGTCAAGTTTATGGTTATTTGTTGTAGGAAACTGCCTTAGGAAGGAGAATCAAAACGTTGTTGCTTTTAAAGATACTTTTTTTGTGACTCTTGTCATGTGGAAAATTGTCTTGATTTTAGAAGGAAATATATAAGAATTTATTAGAATCGGTTACAATAATGTAAACAAAAATTAAATATTAAATAAGCATATTTAAATATTTTAAATAATATAAATGTGATAAAAGAAAGGTATTTAATCTTTGGCTTGCCTTTCTACATTTTTATTTAAATGGGGGAGTGGAGCGGGTTGAAAAGGTGAAGGTGGACTGAGGGGCAGGAGGAAGAGGAGATGGAGGAGGAGGCGGAGGCAGGAGCAGTCACGGCTCTTTGTTTTCATTATTTCTTTTTTTTTTCTGCAGCAGCAGCAGCAGAGAGTTCAAAACGTTCGTTTTACCGTAGCGTACGGTGGTGCGGTGGCGAAATTAAAGGCAAACTTCACCCGCAACCGACAAGATACAGATACACACACTCACACTCGCACACAGCGGCAATTACACATTCATTGAGCAAAAGAAACCCAAAGGCAAACCTTTGGCTTATTACAATCGTGTTCAGCGAGTTAGAGCCAAGGGGTACTATATGATTTTCAAAGATGGTTTTGAGTTATGCAATTTAAGTACCCGACAGGATGTGCGATGTCAGACAGCCTCCGATTTGTATCTGTTAGATGGGTTCGGTTCTCCTAACCACTTAGCCGCGCCTGTAGGATTGTCAGCTCTCTAACAGGAGGAAGGCAAAACAATAACATGGATAAGAAAGAACCCGCCAACAAAACCCGAGCTGACCTGAAATTCCAGCTAAACTAATGAAGCGAGCGCGGCATGAGCTAAAGCAAAACCAAATCGCATTGTTTTCGTATTTTGTTGTATTTTTTCTTTATTATTTTTTATGTATTTGAGATCTCTGCACTTTTCGCATTTTATTTTAAACGTTAAATTCGCTTTTGAGGCCGAAAAACCGAATTTTTGCTACCATTAAAAAGGCGAGCGAAGACAAAACTGAAAAACAAAGAAGCTCTCAGTTCTTATGAATGATGGAAGTCAACGAAGAGGCGGAGGGGCGTGGCAGGGTCAAGGAATTCAAACAAATTCTTTAAAGTTAATTTTTTTTGCTGCGGCTTCTTAGAAGTGCAGAAAGGGCAGACGACGAGAGTCCGAAGAATTAGTATTTCAGTCTCTGATAACATGCAACCCATAAAAAACATATTCGTACATCCAGAATACCTTTTTTATAATTGTATCATTTCTCTGATTTATTTGCAGAAACTTTATGCCAAGGCCATTTACGATAATTATGCAGACACGCCGGATGAGTTGCCCTTCAAGAAGGGCGACATGCTCACCGTCATCGAACAGGACACGGAGGGCATCCAGGGGTGGTGGCTCTGCTCCCTGCGCAACCGACAGGTGAGTTGGGTCTTTGATCGGTGGATTCCCCCTCTCCCAGAACCTGTACTGGGAGCCAAAAATCTGAAAAATCTCTCTACCTGCACTCAGAGAAGAACTCTAAACATAGTCTAAGGAGGCTTTAAAGATGATTAGTCATTTTTGTCAGTGTAGAAGGGACTCTCATCAGACCAAACAGGGAAACGCCTTCCCTTTAGTTTCTGCTCCCTTGGACCATCTCCATCTTCATCGCCTGTCACTCCACTCGTTTTGTTTTGTTCTTAATTTATTCCAAAGATCCCAGATCCCCGATCCCAGCGTCGTCTGGGTTCTGTCTGCATTTGTAATTAAGCAATCGAAGCATTTGCATAACTTTTTCCATTTCATTCCTCACCGGAAAGCAGAAAAAACAACAACAACTCATTTAAATTTTTAATTTAATGTTCCGTAATTGTTTGCGGTCCAAAACGGGAGAACTCCCATCATCCTCATCATAGCCGGCACGTGGCCCAATCGATGAGGATGATGTGCTGGCGGGAATCCCAATCCCATTGCATCCCAACTTTCCCACTCCCAAGGGCTCGGAGTTTATAAATTACATACATTTTTTTTGGCACTTTAATTGTGTCTGCAGCTGTAATAATAATCATAATCATCATTCCTCAAATCGGAGGAGGGTCTGAGTAATGCCAGACGCGATTACCAAAGTGCATATAGCATTATCTGGGAGTTGGGCATTATAAATAAAGAGGTCAGAGCTCTGTTTGCCTTTATTTTTCGATTGCAAGATTTCAAGGAATTTAACAAAGATAAAGTTTATAGTCGATATGTGAAATATACGCGAAGCAGGGAGAATATATACTCGTACAAATATTTCTCAGAAACCGTGGATAAACAGAATTCGAAGAGTATGGAGGATCACCTTAATGGGCTGAAGAGATTTATTCTCTAGTAACATACTTTCTAATCTAAATCCCATTTATCAAATTAACCATTTCCCATAACAAAAAGATACTCTCTGACCTCGATCTGCGATTTCGCTAATGATCTTAGCGCCCCAGGCAGCCTTGAACTCCGCCTACTCCTCCTTCTCCCCGATCTCCCCCCCCCTCATTGGAGTTAACCCCATTGGGACACCCCTCGATAATAATAAAACCCAATTCCCCAGCCAAGCGAAAACAACTTTTCAAACTTGAGCACATTTCAAATTTCTGCACGTTGTTCGGCAGCAATTTTTAATTAACAACTCAATTGGCGCCACAAAAAAAAACAAAAAAAAAACAAAATCAAGCGCTTTGCTCCATGCTCCATGATGGTGTCAAAACATATATCAAAATGGAAATCAAAAGCGTCGGGCCATAGATACTGCTGATACTATAGCCACCCCACGGTCCATGTCGGCCAATTGTGTCTAATTAAAAAGTAGCTGAAACTTTTTAATGGAAACAATTAACCCAAAATCGTTCAATTGAGTGCCGACAACAACAAAGTGTGTGTGTGATAAATATTTATAGTAAATACTAAAAAAAAAAAAAATCAACTTTTTTTTTGGCATTAATTTTTAGCTGAAACACATGTTGACAAGACTTTTCGTCGACTTTGATGTGACAGCCTGCAATGGGAACATTTCGCATTGGAGAATCGCACAAGATATAGTACATATATATGAAGTATGATTTGCGGAATATATAAACCGAAATGACACGGAATGTGTCTGGTAATTAAAGCAAACATAATGTATAGCATTATATTTTCCTGAAAAAAACACACAGTTTTCCTTAATATATATTGTATGTGTGTGGTTTTTCATTAATAATTCATACAGCATTGAGTTGATTAAAAGCCAATCGAAACCAATTGAGATCAATGAGGCAATCGGCCTTTTAAGGCATCAGGCTCGATATATATATCTATATATATTTTTAATAGGCAAAAAGCTATAAATTCGCTAACTGCTGATTTATGCGAAACCATTTTTCTAAATAGCTTTTGAAAATTGTTGAATATTTTTCCCCTTTTCAACTCTAAATAAAATGTGTCCTTAAATTTGGAGGTGATAAATAATTTATTTATTTTAAAGCAACTAATAACTAAATATATAGTATATATTTTTAATAGGCAAAAAGCCATAAAGTCGTGAATAGTTGATTTACGCGATTTATGTCAAGGAAGCCATTTTTCTTAATACCTTTTTTTGTCTTCCCAACTCTCATAAAATAGATCCTTAAAAATAATAATGTGCTAAAAAAATTAATTATTTTGAAGCAACTAAATTTCTCCGTTTATTTTGTTTACAGGGTCTTTGCCCGGGCAACCGGTTACGCATCTTGAACTCATACGACTCGGGCTGCTTCTCTCCGTCTCCGGCCAGCTCCCCGATCCCCTCCCTCGCAGCCAGCACTGCCACACTCAATAGCTCCATCTGCTCGGCGGAGATTTACGAGAACGGGTCCATCATCAGCGCAGCCTCCTCGGGAGTGGGAGTGGGAGGAGGAGGAGGAAGCGGAGGAGGAGGTACCAGCAGTGGTCCAGGTGGAATGGTGGAGTCCTCATCGCAGGGCCGTGGTGCGAGAAGATCTTGGCACGTCTCGCCGAACAAGGTAGGTCCTACTATGTACTATATTTTCCCAGTCCCGGATGGTTTGCCAATTTCTTAATTTTCCGCTCCGTCTGCCTTCGTTCCGGGATCTTAATTGATTCCGTCCAACTTTGTTGTCTGTTGGCTACTGAATGATGATATTTGTCGGGAAAGTGAAAGAAAGCAATTTCTCGGCTCCTTCGGGTCGTTCCATCATTGCTCATCCATCTGCATCTGGCTCTGGCTCTGGCTCTGACTCTGACTCTGGGATGCCGATCTCTCTCTCCTCCTCGATGCACGTCATCTGCGTGTCGTAATTGTGCAATTAATAAGAGTTGCAGTGCCGATCCTCGCTCCATGCCCCCGGATGGATCATGGCTGGGATTGGTGCCGATTGGAGTGGAGTGGATTGGATCGGAGGTAGATCTCTCTCTCTCTCTCCATCTCTCTCCAGGCAGCTGTCCAACGGGTTTCCCCTTTTCGCCTGCTCGGACTCGTAATTTGCCAATTTGTCAGCTGGACATGCGTTTTATTTGCATTTCTCTCACTTTGATGCGATTTGATTTGGAAATTGAAGGAAACGGACAATTTGCGATCGGAAGATCGGTCGGGTATATAAATTATATGGTAGTGGGGAGGAGAGGTTCAGTTGGTTAAAACCTGACTGAAAATAGAATCAACCGCTCAAACCTCTCAAAGATAAATCGAATGACCTTTTTGCTTAGATCTGGGATTACCCATTACCCAATGGATTTGGGGTTATAGCAATCATAATCTGCGGTTGCATAAGGGAAGGGTTCAATTAATTGACCCCCATCATCATTAGCACCATGCCAGCGAACCCGCTGAACTCTGACCCGCCAGACAGATGATGGCCTGGTCAGATGGATGTGACTTTCGCTTTCCCAGCAACTCCCCAAAAGTTGGCCAACCAACCTGGCCAACTGACTGACTCGCAGGCAAATCAAATAAAACGAAACCCAAATTACAGAGTCGTAAACATTTCCTCGCATTATCGGCAGCTATCAATCTTAACTGGAGGCAAGTGAAACCATAAATTCAAATTCGGATTCGGATTCAGATTCGGTTTTTTTCGCTGGGGGGGAGGGACGATGATTTAAACTGCAAATTGCAGTCATGGAATGGGGGAATCGGGAGAAACCTTTTCCACTAGCCAAGGGGATCGATCCGTTCGACTCTAAATGCTGTCTTTTGTTAGCATTCGATTTTATTGACTCGGGAAAATCTCTCTCTCTCTCTCTTTCGCCAAAGAGGGGCTGTCACTCGAAGGCATCAAAAGCCACGATCGTGGATGGTGGTTATATGTGGATAGGAGGTAGGGAATGGTATAGATGCACTTGACCCACCGCTTGATGGCTGCTCTACTGAAGTGGGAAGAGTAGAGTAAGTCCCTTGTCCAAATGCTGTGGAGCATTGTTGACCCATTTTAGTGGGTCATGGGATTTGTTGAAGTTTCGGGAAAGAATTTGTAGGGAATATATAGGAAATAATATGGGTATCTCATGGATTTGATTGTCTTTGGACTTTGTTTATAAACTGGAGTGATTAGGAAACCAGCAACGCCTTTGCCCGGCAACATTCCGCCGGCGGGCTAATTGAGAACGGAAATGTCTACCGCTAATGTTGCGCAATCGTTGGGCAGTTTAGGCCACATATTCGTACTTCCATCATCCCACATGGCCATATCTTATGTTTTTTAACAGCCAACCAAGGAAACTCGCCTCCACCGTTATTGCCGAGATTGTGTGACAATTCAAGTTCCTTGAGCCCACTCTTTTTCCAGCTCGAACTATGTATCTTTTTTCCGTCTGCATCTCTGCAGACACGCACTGGCCATAAAGTTAAAGCCAAAGAAAAAGAAAAAGCCAACAAAAGCAAACCAAACCGAACCGAACCAAGTCAGGTGGCCAAATGCAACTTCCAAGCCAAGCCAACAAACGGTCCAAGCCAATGACGATTTATGGCCAGATCCAAAACGAGCAGGGAAAAAGAGACTCTGTGACTTTGGTTGGGAGTTTGAGCCAAACATGTCATTTTTATTTTGCTGCCCAAAAATGGTTACAAATGCAGCCGAAGCCAAAACCATTACCAATACCATTACCAATACCAAAACCAAAGCCACAATAACTCTTTTTTTTATTTCGGATTCTGCAGAGATTTGTGCGTGACCAAGTCGGGGAGGCTGTTATGGGAGTTATGGTTAGGCATTCGGAGTATGGCATCCCGGAGGATCCACCTCTCCTCTGCGTCCAGCAATGCGGATTCAATGCGAAAGCGGTGAAAACATCGCCACAAACTGCTGCCACCAGGGGCCACATTTCTTCTGTGCTTCCCCGAAAAGATCCCTTCGGAGAAAGAATAATTAACATTTCCCATAATAATACCTCCGTTTCGTACGTGAGAAAATGCGACGAGAACTTGGTTCTCTGGTTCTGGTTCTGGTTGTGGTGCTCAATCTCGATGGGGGATCACATCTGAAAGGATCATTGAAATGCACCGAATGAGCTGTGAAACTCCGGAGATGATTATCTCCTGACTGCTACTGTTCGGATTTCGGGTTTGGAATTTAAACGAGAACGTAAACACATGTCTTGGAAGATTTAACACGGCTGCCCAACCTCAGCCCGGTCTCCACCCGAATCTGGAATCCCTCACAACGTGCGGGGAATTCAAAGTGCCATGTGGCTATCAAAACGCAATTAAAATTGTACATCATGTACAGATACGACGGATACGAAAGAAAGCTAACCCAACCCATGAATGCCCCAAATGTGTCATAAATACACGAATCTTTGATATATATTTTATATATATATGTTTGTGCCTGGGGAAAACCATTTTGCCTGATAAACCGAGGCCAAAACCAAAGTCAGGAGGAAAAGTCACGCGAAAATGGCCAGAAATGAAAGATGTGGGTCAGCAGGGGAATCCAGGAAACCAAGCCCACTGCAAAGACAATGGACAACCCCTGCTGGGCCCTGTTCCATTTACTAAATATATTTATTTCTTTTGGGATTGCACTTCTTGGCTGGCTGGCCTTCAGGTGGTCAAGAGATCTCGGCTGGAGAGTCTTGTTTGGCCACTTCAAATGCCTCAAGCCGCTCCAGCTGCCCCGATCCCATTTCATCTCGTCTCAGCTGCTGCCTCCTTGATTCCCCGATTCCTCGATTCCCCGATTAGATAAGGAGTTTGTTTGAATCCCTAACCCACCCCGAACGCTGGGTTTTTGCTCCTCTCAGCCTCAGCTGTCCCTCGTATCCCTTTTATTTGGCATTTTTACGGAGCATTTTGTTGACTCGTGTTACGCGTCAATTGGCACTTCAAAGGCGAGCACAAAGGATGGAAGCTGAACGGGAAGGGGGTATGCAACCACTGGTGTCCACTTCTCAGGTAGCACTTCGCATTCCCCTTCCTGTCGAAAAACGATCCTCTCTTTCGAGGATCCCTTCCTGGCGTAACGGTTCGTTCGCCCCTTAATTAGGAATCGATTCATTTGGAGGGGCGTGTCCATCTCTGCGGTGTGGTGTGGTACGTGCCTCAGAAATTGATGGATTCGGCATATGCCGCAAATGGCAATATTTCATCAACATATGGCCTGGTATTCCATAATTCCAAAGCTATAGTATAAGTTAGGGTGGGTTACATCTGGGATGGAACCTCAAGTGTTCTTAGTTTTCCAATTTTGTTTACGTAACTTTATGGTTTTCACATAATCCCATTTTAATGAAAATTCAGTATGTTTAAAAATCGATTTATGGAGAGTTAAAAAATTAATTTCAAGTCGTTCCCGTTTGCTGAAAGGATAAAAAATTAATTTCTAATCGTTTATTTTTTATTTCATCGGTAAAATATTTATGTGTATTATACCAATACCATATGGCCTTTCATTTCATTATAAACAAAGGGTGCTTTACTCTAGTGGACTTAGTTGTCCAATATGGATTAGTTGACTTTATTGTTTATTGTCGAACTTCCATTTAGGAAGTAATCCTCTTTTCTTTATGGATAATCAATGTAGTTCCAAAATCGATTAACGAAACTAATTTCAAGTCGTTATGGCTTAACGTTTATTTGTTATCCCTTCGTTTGTTTGATTTTTCGGTTTTCCCTCGTCAGGGAAATCATTTTCCTCTTTGTTTGCGTTTGTTTTGGTTTCCGTTTTTTAGCCCATAGGGGAGGTCCTTTACCTTGACACTGAACCGCCTTGAACTGCACTCTCGGGGAATTTCCCACTATTCGAGAGAGAGAGAGAGAGTTTCCCACTGCGCAGGCTTGAATAATTTCCAGCACCGCATTTCCCGACTTTCCTTAACTCCCAATAAGCGCTTGAACTCGCAGTTGAGTTTTTCCCTTTGGACAGCAACGTTTTTGCACCGGAACTTCTTGGGTTTTTTCGCTTTCGGAAGGCAAGATGTGATATAGTGGCCAGTGCAGAGGCAGTGGAGCAGAGCCAGAGGAGCAGGTGAGCCGAGTCGAGGTACCGCACCAGCCACACCCAAAACGATGCTCCGCGAGATTTTCAGTTGCGGTTCGGGGCAAGCTCTAAAAAAATGCAAATCGGGAAAATCGATAAAAGGGAAGGGGGATTCCCCCCCTTACTACGGAGTAGTAGTAGTAGTAGTAATAGTATTAGAGTACTCCAATTAACCCACCTCTTCCTTCTGTTCCTCCCCCAGGTAATCACACCGCAGCGACACGGTGATGTCTACATCTACCACTGCTCGCCAGGATCGGGATCAGGATCAGGATCGGGATCGGGCTCGCCCCGCACGCCCCAGCAGCAGATCTATAGCAACCAAAGCATCTACCAGAACCTCTCCATGATGGCCTGCTCGAATCCGAATGAGTTCGAGACCTACGACATACCCAAGCCCGCCACACCAGTTGCNGGGAAGGGGGATTCCCCCCCTTACTACGGAGTAGTAGTAGTAGTAATAGTATTAGAGTACTCCAATTAACCCACCTCTTCCTTCTGTTCCGCCCCCAGGTAATCACACCGCAGCGACACGGTGATGTCTACATCTACCACTGCTCGCCAGGATCGGGATCAGGATCAGGATCGGGATCGGGCTCGCCCCGCACGCCCCAGCAGCAGATCTATAGCAACCAAAGCATCTACCAGAACCTCTCCATGATGGCCTGCTCGAATCCGAATGAGTTCGAGACCTACGACATACCCAAGCCCGCCACACCAGTTGCCCTTACACCGGGTCCCCCGCCCAGGACACCCACCTCCAATAGCTCCAGCTCCAGTTTGGGCGCCCGCTTCGAGTCCCTGAAGATTGTCGCGGCCTCCATCGAGGAGGAGTCGTACGATGTGCCCAGGCCATTGCACCAGCAGATGGCCAACGCCGCCCACCTTTCCCACATGACGCCCAGCAGTTCCGCCTCTTCTCTGCTGACCAGCGACAGTCTCTCCCTGAGCTTCTCCAGCTCCAACCGCTCCTCGCTGGCCAACATGCCCGACTACGATATACCGCGTCGCAATCCTCTCCCGGTTCGGCGCCAGACCTATGAGTTTCCTCTGCCCCCGCTGCAAGAGCAGGAGCAGCGGGTGGTGGCCCCTAGTCCGGCTGCAGTCACTCCCAAGGAGCTGCCCCTGGAGCTGAGCTCCGCACTGGAATCGCTGGCCAAGCTGCAGGCTCAGACCACGGCGGCCATCTCCAGGCTGCTTAGCTTTGTGGTGCCCAACTGGCGCACTCGCTCCCAGCTGGAGCCGGCTGTAATGGAGCTCAAGCTGGCTGCACTGCGTCTGCGTACCGCCCTCCATGATCTCGCGGAGTTCGGGGAGGGGGCTCTGGGAAATGCCACCAGATCCGAGGATCGTGGACTGGCCCTCAAGCTGCGCCCGCTAGTGAGGGCGCTGAGGGATGCCAACAAGCTGATCCACGACTCCTCCGAGACCCTCGACGCCCAGGGAGGATGGTCCGTGGACCAGCTGGCGCGCAGTGATGAGAAGCACGGATGCCGACCTCCGGATGCATTGGACCAGCTGATGGCCTGCGCGCAGACCCTCACCGAGGACGTACGTTCCACTACTAGCTTTATCCAGGGCAACGCTTCGCTGCTCTTCAAGCGGCAGTTGCCAGTGGAGCAGGTTATAGGAGGAGGAGTAGGAGTAGGAGGAGGCACTGCATCCAGCTCGGAAAACAGTCGGGGCAGTGCCGAGTGGCTGGAGGACTATGACTATGTCTCCTTCGAGTCCAAAGATGCGGCGGCCAAAAAGAACCAATCCCTGCGCGAGGCAATTCCGCAAGGTCTCAAGACCCAGTTCGATACGGCCATCCAAGTGGCGGAGAGCAGTGCCATGGGAGCGAGCAATGGAAATGGATCAGTACCCACCACTCCCACGCCCTGCAAGTCCCCCGACATGACCGACAAGGACCGCAAACTGGTGCGCTACTATGCCATGCAGATCTCCACGCACATGGGCAACCTGATGCAGGCCATCGACTCCTTCCTGGAGACGGTGGAGAAGAACCAGCCCCCTAAGTACTTCATCGCGTACGGCAAGTTCGTGGTGGTGAGTGCGCACAATCTGGTGACCATCGGCGACAACGTACATCGCAACATCTCGAAGGACTCGCTCAGGGAGAAGATCCTGCGCTGCACAAACGGTCTCTCCGAGGCCCTGAAGACCTGTGTCTCCAAGTCGAAGCGGGCTGCGGCCCACTTTCCCAGCGGAACGGCGGTGCAGGAGATGGTGGACTCGGTGGTTAACATCAATACGTTGGCACGGGAGCTGAAGACGGTGATGCTGCAGGCGGTGCATCTCTCGGCGGGTCTGGGGGCCTGAATGGATGACCCTGGATGACCCAGATCACCACAGTATTAGCAACGCCGAGAGTCTTCCCGCCCAGCTTAAGCAGCAGCGCATGTTCCTTATGCTCGGGGCTATATCTGAAATCGGCATATCTCCAGCAGAGATAGCAGACGGCTATTATTTTGCATTGTGATATTTTTTGAGCAAAACATCTGAAAATGCACAGCATCAGCATCCGGATCACCACGAGCACCACACAATCCCAGCTAGAACCGATCATTTCGATGTACATAGTATGCCCATTTAGCTCTAGACTTTTGTACATTATCATTTCGGATGTGGGGTACCGCTGAGGTCCTCCGATCCTCCGCCATGCGCAATTGCACCCGCAATGTTGTATCAGTGAAGCATTTCAGCGTAGATTTGTATACCCTAGGATAAGACGTAGCTTCTATCCACACACCTACACATACATACATATACATAATACATATATATGTAGTACCCGCATAGTCAGAATCTGAAAGATTTACACTCAAACTCAACACTTAGCATTGCGCCATGGCAAGATTAGTCAGCAATATACATACGAACTATAATAGCGATTAATAGCGATAAACAACTACCAAGTAACGCCTATTGTAAGCAACATTATCGATAATATCGAGGGGGAGGCAGTTCAAAAGCCCCGCCCTGGCGACAACTATACGAAGGGAATAAAATTACAATAAACCTAAATATAAACATAAACGAAAGTTATCTTTTAATTTGGGAATTCTCGAGAAATTCAGATGGTAAAATTTATCTGTTAAAGTAATCACAACATATTCAATAGTTTGGGAACTCAAAATTCTGAATAAGGGTTATTCATTAACATGTTTTAATTAACTTGTTATTAAAAATTACTTCAAAAGTGTTTTCAAAAAACAAACAGGCCTTTCCTTAATCAGTTTTCTTCAATAGTATAAAATAAACTAAATCAAACCAAATCCCGATCAAACTTCCATCAAATAACAATTAGAGATGGCCCTTGCGATAAGCCTTTGAGCAACAATTTATCGATGCGCCATATGACAGCAGAAGTAAAGTAGCGGTACTTTGCCGATACCGATAGTTCCCGAAGATTCTACCAAGCAGCGTTAACACATAATTTTGGTTTCTTTGGTCTTTTAAACTTGAACACACTGATGTTACCATGAATATCGTGTGCTGCCGGTGCGGGGTTCAACCGAACCATCGACTGTCCAACTGCATTGGCTCTGCCCGGTGCGAGATGCACTGCTTTTGCTGCGAAAAGCCACCAGCGATGAGGTGCATCAAGTGCAATGCCGAGCGCGACATCCCCTTGTCGAAGCACCACAACAGCTGTGTGGGTGGTAAGCCGCATGTGTTTGTCTATTCGGAGCCCTGGCCCCCGTTCCCGCCGGTTCCGTCATTCCATCATACCGTCAATGAGAATCAAACTCCGCCTCCCGACTCTCCGAACTCCAGTGAAGCGGAGATGGTTGTCGCAGATCGACATTCGGAATCTTGGGCATATCGCGACTGGGAAACACCAAAAGCCAGAGATGTAGTTCGGACTTCACCAATGGAGGAACTCTCAGTGACCTTGGTAACCAGCCCTCAGCAAGATCCAACTCAGGTTTGCAAAATAGATGATTAACTAGTTTCAACTGATTTCTATGGGAGAGTCTTTGAATCTATACAGAGGCTCCAAATAGTTTCACCAGCATACAAAAATGCATAAAGATTTGCCCACAAAACCAAAACACCACTTGGAATATTTGTTTTTGCAGAGCTGTGTAATCGTCCTGGACGATGAGATCTCCTCAGGCTGCGAGACTCCGATCGAGGTAAAACCAGAAAGAATCATCAAGAACAACATCTGGGTGACCAGAAATGATATTCTCAAATGGAAAAGGTGTCCACGCTGCCTAATGAAACGCAAGGATAGAGCTGGATGGCTCAGGCACGCCCAGCAGTGTGCTCAGGACCCCACCATTGCGGAGGACAGTTTCTTCATCTACTCTCACTTTAAGGGCTGGTGCAACTATCTCGTCCGCGACTGCGACTGGCAAAGACACAGCGACCCGATCTCGGGCAAGTGCTCCATCTGCAGATCAATGTAAGTTCTGAGTAATAGCCAACTAAACATACGCATAATTCGAACGACCACAATCTTTCAGGCGAGGCAATCTAGTTCCAATTCCTTTCATGCCCAATCCGCCGCCTAGGCACACAGACATAAAGATGGCGTCTAACAGGAGAATCCGCCGCCGTAAGAGGCGTCAGAAAAATCAGGAGCTGTCCAACACCAATCAATAGATGGATAACAAGTACCTGGATGGACCTGCAGGGTCCACGATTTTTATTTTATTTTGAACTTAATATTACTTAATCAACTCAGGAAGTGATAGAATTATGTTTAGGGTCTGTGTAAAGTTACAGCCCGATATCCGGAATATATATACTTAAAGGGGTGTTCCGACCCCTTGACAACCCTCGACAAGGATGAACAAATTTCGAAAACATCTATTATTTATTGGTATGTTACCTATTTTAGTTAAGCTTTAACGATCTCCACATTCAATCCCAAAGAAGATCCCTGCTCACGCGTTCTTGGCGCATCGGAAGCCCAGGTTTCCAGCGGAGCTGTCCTCCGTATTCTGGGACCTGGCTGCGCATCGGTAGCGGTAACAATAGCTCCTGTGGCACAGATACGAACCGCCCTTCTTCACCCGGTTGGGGCTTTCGGACACATCCGTTGCATCCCAGAGATCCGACGTCCACTCCCAGACGTTGCCCACCATGTTGTACAGGTCATAGACGTTCTGCCGGAAGGTGTTTACAGGGCATGTGTACTCGCAGCCGTCCTCAGCCAGGTTGCCCTCGGGGAAGTCGCCCTGCCAGATGTTGAGCCAGTGCTCGTCGCGGGGCATCAGCTTGTTGCCCCAGGGGAAGAGCTTGCGCTCCTTGCCACCCCGACAGGCTGCCTCCCACTCCGCCTCGCTGGGCAGCCGCTTGCCCGCCCAGGAGCAGTAGGCCACGGCGTCGCGCCAGGACACGTGCACCACCGGGTGCTGGCCGAGGGCGTCGAGGCTGCTCTCCACCCCGTTGGGATGACGCCAGCTCACCCCGCTGACCTTGTACCACCAGGGAGCGCTGGCCACCCGAAAGTTTTCCAGCTCCTTCTGGTCGGCGGGGGTCAGCAGAGTCTTGAACAGGAAGCTGTCGCCGAAGCGCTCCGCCTCCGTGGTGTAGTTGGCGGCCAGAACAAACTGGGCAAAGGCGTCATTGGACACCTCGTACTTGTCCAGGTAGAAGTCCTCCAATTTCACCTTGCGCTCTGGAGCCTCCCGGTCGGCATTGAAGAATGGTTCGTCGGTGCCTATGCTAATGGTTCCGCCTGGAATTAGGGACATGCCCTCTATCTCGGGCTCGAGTTCCTGAGCCTTGTGTTCCTGCTCCAGCTCGCCATAGTAGTCCCGGTAGTGACTGTTGGCACTGCCTGCCCGCTGCTGACAGACCTTCTCCGGTAGCTGATCCGACTTCCTGTCCAGTTTCTGGCAACCACAGTCTCCAGCAACTCCATGGCTTAAAACTATCCAGATTAAGCCGTGGAAAAGAAATGTTTTCATTTTGCAAGCTGTTTAATGGCAGTTTATCGGTTGGAGCCTGTTATCGATTGCTCTGGAAAAATACCAAGGTTGAGAGCCGGAATAATCACATCGCCAATAACAGAATAGATATGCCAAATTCAAATAACTTACATTAAATTTGTATTAATTATAAGAATTGTTAAATCAAACAAAACTAACTCTGTTTTAACTCTGATAATGGCTCTGTATATAGTTGCAATTGCCTGAGAACTTCTTTCCCCATATACTAAAACCGATTAATAGGAGGGGGTATACTCGACTATCGATATGTAAAACAACCATCACTAGAAATAACGGAATTGTTTCACAAGCTCAAAAATATGAGAAGACGAATTTCCATTTTATTCATTGATTAAAAAAAAAAAACAAAAGCAGTTTAGTTGACATTGTTTAATAATATTGCAATTACAAGAAACAAGTGAGTCACAGTCGTACGGGCAAACACACACTGGAATCGGTACGTACGAGTTAAATAGTTTAAATTAGTGTATGGCGCATCATTGTTAACAGAACTACATATATCCATGATATCCATGTGGCTAAGTGGCTAAATATCTCCTCCTGCTCCTCCTTTAAGCACTATGCCTCGCTGGGCTTCTCGTGCATCCAGGGCCGGAAGATGGGCAGCGTGGAGGGATAGTGCGTGTGGGTGTCCGGCTTTAGCACCGACTCCGGCCAGGTGTTGGCATTCCCCGAATCCGCGGAGTTGCGAAACGGATAGGTGGCCAGCACGATAGGCAGCTGCAGCTTGATCTCCTTCTCCAGCGACTTGGGCTCGACCACGAAGAAGACGTCGTAGGCTATTTTGATCAGATGGCAGCCGTGCAGGTTCGTCGGCGGCAAAGGGGGCACGTACAGCTCGTTGTGCCACTCGTCCTTGCCACCAGGACGAATCTTGCCCCGCACCAAAACGGCCAGCTCGCGTTTCTCCGTCTGCACCACTTTGCCGCGCGCCAGGTACTCTATGGTCTGTGAGGGAACGAAAGAGAAGTGGCATTAATATCTATGTTTATGCTAACTTAGTTTGTTTTTGGTTTGGACAAAGTTTTAACCCAACTCACCTCTGTGAGCGACGCCTTGGTCCGCTTGATAGACACATTGCTGTAGTTGGAGATGAAGGCCGTGACCAGGATGTTCTCGCCGGGCACGTAACCACCACGGTCCAGGGAGACCCGGCACTTGATCTGGCCACCGCCCACACAGACGACGCCCAGCTTGTGCTCCACCTCGCAGGTGAAGGGTTGCTGGAATAGTGTAAGTGAGAGGTAATTGAGTGCAAGAAGGGGATTTAACTTTAAACTAACCGCCAGAATGGGCTTCTCCAGATTTAGGTCTATGGGATTCATCACTATGAAGACCTGGTGGTTCTTGTGGATGATTCCATTGTTTTCGCGCAATGCCGCCTTGCAGTAGAACTGGATCCAGCCGTAGCGC
Source organism: Drosophila setifemur (assembly GCA_021224005.1). Lineage (NCBI taxonomy): Eukaryota > Metazoa > Arthropoda > Insecta > Diptera > Drosophilidae > Drosophila > Drosophila setifemur. The sequence goes on from JAJJHY010008789.1 coordinate 16,959,098, forward strand.
CCGAGAAAGGTAGAGGGCAGACCCAGCGGCAGGCCGAGCTTGAAGGGGAAGCTGTGTATGCCCGGGGACAGAATTGCTGGACCGCCCTGGTCAACATCCCCGAGCAGGCGCATGCGAAAGTCGATGTAGTTCTCCTTGTCGTAAGTCCTCTCCTGCCTGCGCCCGTTCCGCACCACGCCCTCGCCTACCACATGAAAGTGGAGTCCCAAAGCCGGCGTCTCATCCTGCAGCTCAATTAGCACCCGCCCGGAAAGGAACTGGCCGGGGAAGTACAGCAGCGAGGTGTTATCGAAGATGATCAGGAATTTAAGCAGCTTGCGCGGCATCTTCGCTGTGGCTGTGTCGGGGATGTGTCTTCCCTGATATCATTGGTGCCTGGCAAACAGAAAATGAAAGTGTTCGGTGAGCGACAACTTCACAACTTTACAAATATTCGTGCCTTTGCTATTATTTGGCAGCGTCGCGCATGCGTAAAGTTCGCTTAATGGCAACCTATCATCTGTCATACTTGGCTACGTCTCCGTCTGTAGATTGTGTACCCACACCAAATACACAGACACACAGATATACGGACTGGTATGGCTGTTTGTTTGGCTATTTATGTGGGTAGAGCATCTGGCCGGGAAGCAAAGGTAGCAAAACCTGTTTGGCGTGGCCCCAGCGATGGTTGCGTTGCAGCACGATACCCCGAAACATCCGCGCAAGGTCAGCGGACCGATGGCTGTGAGTTGAGCCATCCGATCGTGTCACGCCCCCAGCTCTGATCTCGTCCAGACTCTGGTTCGAGTGTGTACATCTTGGCCAAAACCAAAACCGTAAGCTGCAACGGCCATAATCGGAGAACTACTTTGGCTGCGATGCATTGGTTGACAAACCTGCCAATTGGGAAACTTGCGTGGAAATTGACGTAATTTAATCGTGGAAACTTGATTCGCTTCCGTTTGGCCAAAGTCATTGTTCGCACACACAATTGATACATATACATATATGTATGTATACTGTACAGTATATATAGAATTTATCAACTTTCGGCAGTTCAACCACTGTTTAATTGTTTCCATTGTAGGCGTACCCACAAATATTCGCATTGAATGGAATGCCCAAACACACATACAAAGCTGAATTTGTGGCCAGATTGGAGCACCGATCCAATCCCAACCGATACGATCCGCTGGAGCTGAAGCTGAGGCTAAAGCTGACTAACTTGGCTCGATCTCGACCGCGCTCGCTGACGTTTGTTTGGCAACTGATCGTCGTCATCGTCGTGCATCGCTCGGTGGCTGAAAATAACTTGTTTGGAGCGCGCCCTCGCGAGCAATCCGCTGGGAGAGATTCAGCTGGAGGAGCCGAGGAGCCGAGGCTAGATGTCGTAATAAGCCAGAAGCAGCCTCGCTTTTGTTTTTGTTATTTGTTATTGTTTGCCTGGGTACGTTATGCTTGCCTTTCCACGGGAGCTCGAGTTGGGCTGACAGGATACGCTTAATGCCTTTCTTTTTCTTGCAGGTGATTCAACCGGACCGAAAGCGAGGTGAACAAAAGGCCAAAACAATTGGAAATCGGATACGGGGGAACCCTTAGAACATTTCGTGCAGGCGGCCACAAATGGAATGTGAAAAAAACAGCCCGCACCACTCCACCCAATTTGGGTGAGTACTCAATTCAAATCGCACTGATCCGCTCCATTACAAGAGCAAATTTGGTAAACAAATTTGGTAATGCGCGCAGGTGTAGCAATGTAGCCTAATGGGATTTTGATTCGGATTCGGATTCGGTCGCACCTACAAAGTGCGGGCTTGAGCTGGAGTGTCGGACAAGCCTGTTGGGTGAGCACTGTACGGGCGCTTAAATGCACTAAGTGGCACACATTTATGCATTATGCATGCAATTCATACCGGTTTAGTGTTGTCTTTTAGGTATCCAAACACAGCCAAATCGAACCAAACCGATCCGAAGAACCTCAACTGTAACTCATGAAAATGAAAGGCCAAAAGCCAAGCGAACTATCAAAGAAAACACAACCAGCCAGTTGCAGCTTGCTGACTGAATGGCAAGTGGCTTATTGATATTTATGCTCTGCACTCCCAAGTGTAGTAGATCCTTTAGCTTGATCGTTCCGTTCGATATGTAAGATAGTCTCCGGTAACTGCCTGGAAAGCTTCTCTTAATTGTTCTTTGCGACCATAATTACAAAAACCCATACTGACCGCTCCGTGTGGTCATAATCAATCATCCGGCTTGACCTTTTCCGTGGGCTAGAGAGCGTTTTCAGTTATCCGCACCTCTAAGTACCATGTTGATTTCATGTTTTCTGCTTGCCAACGCAAATTTGCTGAGGTTTCTTTTCAGATTTCTCCCAACTACATTAGAGACACTTTGCGGTAATGAGGCGAGTTTTCCATTTCAATGCTTTCACGTCTTAATTGCTGAGAATCTCTGACTCCGCCGACTTAGGTATTTATGTGTGATGAGGTTTCCTCTTTTGCGTACAGAGTATCTAAAAATTAGTTTACTCCACACGCTGGTCTATACTTGAGCTCGGTCCGAAATGATAATCGACTAGCTGGGCCTTCGGAGTTTCGGGTAGTCGACAATTAAGTCGACTGTCTTGTCTGCTGCGGTTCCAGTCAGTATGCTTTTGTGGCTGCTCCGTGCACCACCGGCACCCGATTCCGAATCGAATCTCCAATCTCGACGGCTCCGTTTAGCGCTTTGTTGTGGCCCGGCTCTTCACTCCCATCCACTCGACTCTACTACACACTGGGCTTCGGGTAATTATAGTAGACCTCAGCTCCACTACCTCAGCTCTTTCATAATAGCAGTAAGACGAAAGTCAAGCTGGCGGCCAAGAATATCGGGACATAGCATCTCGGGGAGTGGTCCCACTGGGTTGGGGTTTTATAACCCAAACTAACCCACGATACCGTAAAATGTACCAAGACAGGAAGGCTAGCGTCGAGTTGAATACCCTTGCAGATTAATTGCTCTAAAACTTTTTGATTGGTGGCAAGGCAGCTTTAGGATATAGTTGTGTGATTTAAAATGTAATTTCTAAATTGGTTTCTATTCCCTTCTTGGGAATAAACCCCTTTTAAAACCCCTTATTTCCATTGATCCTATGGAAGCAGTTGTCCGACTTTAACAAGACTTTGGAGATCAGTCAAAACAGTCTTTATAAAGCAGTAATTAATAATTTAGCCGTTTCTGCAACTTAAAGCTGGGTCTGCACAAAATTGCAGCCCGATAGCTTAAAACTGAAAGGCTAGTTTGCATAGAAACCGACATCACGATCAAGAATATATATAGGTTCGGCCAACTGCCTGGGTTGCATACTTCAAGGCAAAATTATAGTGCTCTTAACAAGGGTATACAAACCCAGCAATGAGTAATAAGAGGCGCTTGCCAAGCTGGAACGTTTTCCAAAGAGCGCCACTCTCAGTCTCAATCTGAGACGGTAGCTCTCTCCCTCTTGCCCATTCTCCCCATCGAATGGAGTTACTTTTTAAGCCAAGCGCCACTCTCAGTCCCGCTTTGAGGTCCGAAGCTCTCTCTGTACGTCTCTCTCCACCGAATGAAGTTTCCTTTTAAGACCGACTTGCCAGCCAAGTGCCTCAGTAGTTGCGATGACGCCGAGCGCGCTGGTAAGCCAAGAACTTCCGAACAGGGAACTCCTTCGACGGCCGGTCACTCGGGCAGGTGCAACGCGAGAAAGTTGTGCGGGAAACTGTAACGAACCATGCAATCCGTGACTCACCGTCTTCGGGCCTCGGTCTTGTTTACATCGTATTAATGGCTGGGGGGTTTGGGGGAAGGGGAGACTTGCTCCAGTTTGTTCGCGATCATATCTGGGAGCTTAAACACATGTCATGCGCACGGACAGTTAGCACAGAGTGTCAATGGATTTGCATAATGGGCTAATTACGCGCCGACCGATCTTGACACGTTGTTAACAGGCCGCCGGGAAGAGAGCATCGTCCAAACCAGATTCCCAAGAGTGGCAAGAACTGTTAGGCAATTGTCTGCACCGCTGCGATTACAAAGCCTAAGAGTTAGCTATTCCAAGAGCACAACAATAGAGGTCAGTGGGCAGAGCTGAATAAATTACAGCACATCCAAAATGCTTTCTTCGCCGTTCAAATAAAAAGTCCGAGACGCGCCTTATACAATATGTGAATATCTGAATTTGCATACAACCTGTTAGCTAACCCCTTTTCGTTCGGTGTTTTTATACCCTGCACCCATGGTTCAAGGGTATATTAAGTTTGGCGGTAATTAAAAAAGTTGATCTGTCTGACCGAAATCGAGATCTCAGAGATTGTTGGAGAAGGGAGGCACCGAACTCATAAAACATTTTAATATATTCTCCAACACCCTTTCTTATTATTCCCCAGAATACCAGACGACAACACAATGACCACCACTGATCAGCCAAGTGGGTTCGATCCCCTCTACAGTGCGCTAGCCAACCAGGAGGATGGGGATGTAGACTCTCTGGCGTCGCTCTCAGACAACCTGGCCATTTGGATTGAAGGGGAGGAGCATTGCATATCCGGAGTGGATGCCAACACCACCTGCTCGGATCTCATATGCGCCCTGCTCAGCTACCAGAGTAGTACTAGCGGTAGTAGTGTCCAGCAGAGGGATCAGGAGTATGCGATTGTGCAAAAGCAGCGCCACTACGAGGAGTACCTCGACGGGAGTGCCAGACTCTGTGATGTTATCGCCAACCGTCACGCTTTGCCAAAGGAGGAAGTAAGTGGATGGGATCGATCGCAGCAATAGCTAAAAGTTTCTCACCCTTTCGCAGTGCCAGCTTCAGCTCCGCCATCTGGCGAACTCCGCATTGATGAGCAAACTCACCCCCACAACGGACAAGGACAGCGGAATGGGCAGTCCAGTGGACAGTTCGCGCAGCATTCGCTTTCGACGCAGGGGACGGCACAAGGGTCAGTTTCAGGCGCATTCCCTTGTGGCTCTCGACGCCATTGAGCAATGGGGCGAGACGAGGGCCAGTACCAACCAAGCAAAGCAACCAAAGAGAAGCCGGAAACTGCAACAACAGCAAAAGGGTCACTGCCAGATGAACCAGAACGAGAGTCTGCTGACCATCATTCTGGCCCAAGACGAAACCATCCTCCAGCAGATGTCAATGTTGCAGTAGGTTATAGGAAATAGTTCCTCTTCGAACTAAAATTATTAATTATAATTTCCTCAACAGTGAAAAAGACCGACAGATTCTGAAAATCGAAGAGGAGAAGCATCGAAAGCGGGAACGAGAGCTGGGCAAGAACTATCTGCTCGAGACGTACCTGAAAGATCTGGAGGAGCCCCAGGTAAATGACCTGATGGCAAAGGATCTCGAGGAAAGGATTCTTGGGTTGCCCATCGAGGGGGAGCCAAAGGATCTAGTTGGTAAGGATCAGCGTGAATTAATTAAAATATAATTTGTAAGAAAATTTCCATCAGAAAATGAGCCTTCATGGATCTCAAGGGATGAAGATCCCTACGACTCCAACGACGAGATGCGCCTGTACTGGCTGGAGAAGATTCACGCGGTGAACAAGCAACTGCAGCGGGAGGAGGAGCTGCTGCTGAGTCTGCACGCCAAGGTGCGCAGGCACCAGGTGAAGCGGGCTTACCAAACAAAGAGCGAAGTGCTGCTCCAGATCGATAAGCTCGACTCAGAACTGGCCGACCAGGTAACGGACATCCATCGAGTGGAACGGAAGCTTTTCACGGCCAATGAGCAGCTGAAGGCCAAGCTGGGCGTGCTCGAGTGTTTGGGCCGCGAATTCGAGACAACGGTAGCTGGCAGCGATTGCGAGCAGGCCGAGAAGCTGGCCAAATTAATCCAATCTTCCACGCAGAGCCAGCCTGATCTCCGTGTTTCCGTTCCCATAGACGAATCGAGTCTTAGCAACCAAAACCACAATATCAATCTTAATTGCATTCCCAACCGCAACCGCTGTCTGATCCAGCAAGAGTTGACGGACAAGAACTTGAACGATCACCAAATGCCCGACAAGGGCCTCTCCAAGCAAATGTTTGCGGCAAGCAGAACGGAAGAGAATCCGCTTCCAATCTCAGAGAAAGCTAAGATCATACTTCCCTGCCCCTGCCCGGAAACAGACATTCAACACCTGGGCACCCTGGTTTAGATGCAAAACCATTCGAGAAACTCGTTAAACGTAATTTGAACATCCGTACCAAATTGTTGTCAACTAACCAAATAGACATTTCATTCTTTGTTCATGTTAAACTCCCGTCTAAGTAATTCAGCTCCAGCTCGTGGTTAAAATTTTATTTGTACAACAAACATGGTTAGCACTCTATAAAAAGCTAGACACCAAACATCGCAGTAGACGCCAATTCTTAATTCTAGTCACTACTTGCTAGTCTTCAATCGTTTCAACTGCTGCATGAATCCCGCATTAGGCTGGATGCAGGGCCGCCAGGACTTAACCAGGTTGTAGGCGTCCTCGTAGCACATGTCCCTCCGCTGCATTAGGTAACCAATGACCACGGAGGCGGACCGCGAAACCCCGGCGTTGCAGTGGACGAGCACGCAGCCCTGCGAACGGCGGGCCTCCTCAATGAACTCGATGGACACGGGCAGGACGTAGTGCAGCAGGTCTGTCTCGGGCAGGTCCAGGCAGGGCAAGTGCTTGCACTTGACTGACGTTGGCAGCTCAATGTTAGGCATCTCGATTCCAACGCTGAGGATGTGCGTCAGCCGGTACTTCAAGATGTTCTCCGCGGAAACGGCATCCTGGGAGCCCAGGTATAGGAACTCGCTAAGGATGCAGGCGGGTATGACATCGGGCTTTGTGTCCACCACGAAACCATACTGACGGGCCTCGAGGGGAGTGGAGAGCTCATCCTCGTCGGAGGATCTGCGCCGCTCAATGAAGCGGGCACCGGTGGGAGTGGTTACCACAGTGGTGGTGGGCCTCAGATTGGCCAGCCGCTTCTGCAACTCATACAGCAGGATCATCTTCTATAGATTAGTTCTCCTTCTCGCGGTAGTGCACACGGACCAAGTACAGTCCGCAGGCGGGTGCCAGGAGCACGCGATGATCCCACGAATGTTTGGAGGGAATGGTGAGCATCTGGTAAAGGCTCTTCTCGTCGATGCGCCCACAGCCCAGGGCCAGCAGAGAGCCCACAATGCGTCGCACCTGCTTGTACAGGAAGGACTTGGCCCGAATCTCGATGTCCCAGTAGTCGTAGGTCTCCTTAGCTAGAGTGGCGTTGGTGGCAAGGGCTAGAGGTTCTCCCGGACGGATGGTGACCTCGTCGATCTTGCGCAGCGTGAACATGGGATGGTCCCTACTGGGGCTCTTCTGGCGACTGACGCTCATGAATGTGCGGAAGTCGTGGACTCCGACAAACATTCGAGCCGCATTCCGTACCCGTTCAATGTCGAAGCTTGGGGTTCTGGTTGAGGAATAAAAAGGAGTTAGTCAGGAAAACTACATCAAAAACCTCAGGGTATCCTTACTGTAGAAAATAACAGCGATCTAGCTCCTCGACAGGAATGAATTTCTCGTAACCCTTGTTTCGTAACTTCTCAGTTTCCACGGGGGGATTCCTTCCCACGGCAAAACGGTAGAGATAGGTGCGCCCGATGGCGTGGTAGCGACAGTGAAAGGAGTCGGAGACCAGCTGGCTGCTGAGCACGCGGATGGGAAGACGCTGCTTGTCGAGGGTTCGGTTGAGAACCCCGGTTAGTGTTGTGGTGTTGTAGGGCTGGCCATCATGCCGCTCCAGGTCCACATGCACCGTCGAATGGAGGGCGTGCACACCAGCGTCTGTACTAAAAGAGAAGGGCTTGATGAATCTGCGGAGCTTATAACAAGGGATCGGTTCGTACCGACTGGAGAGCACCGTCTGGATCTCGTTGGTGGGATGGAAAACGCGCAGCGCCAGCTCCAAGCAGCCCTGAATGGAGTTGGTGTCCACACGAGCCTGCTCCAACTTGTTTACGGTCTTTTGGATGCCACTGTGCATTTAAGAGTGGGTGTTAAGCGAATGAATAAAGCTTTTATTTCAGGAATTGCTTACCGAAAAGTCGTGCCAATGTAGGAAATATTTAGCAAATACCTGTGCATATTATGTATGTAGGGAACAGCTGATAGGGTTATCGATAGATCTAGCGATGGAATTAGCCGTTTATTATATGCATCAACTGTAATTGGAGGGGAATACTTTAATTATTATTGTTATTAATTACTCTTGAGGTGTTTGCTCACCTACTTAGCAAATTACAAGATTGGATTTGGTTTCCTACCTTTGCAAGGTTTTTTGTAATATATAGTTAGCAAATACTATGTATGCCAATATCAGTGCATATTATGTATGTAGCAAACAGCTGATAAGGATATCGATAGACAGAGATAAAAGCTGCTGTCTTTTCTTCAGCCGTTTAGTATTTTTACTATTGATTGCTTTAATTTTTTTACAGAGGAATATACGTTTAGGACCAGTGAGTTGGCTGGTAATTTAGTAAGCCATTCAAACGATTAGATTCGACTAGACCTCCACACCCTTTGTGCAATCATCAAGGATAGCTTTTCAGTGGGGCCCCGCACCCAACCCCGCCCAACTGGTCACACTGTCTGTCACTTGAATTTAGTTTTGTAATCACAAATTGAAGCAGGAACAGGACAGCCCTGCGTGCAGCTCCCACCGGTCAGAAACAGTTCCAGGTTCCAGGTCCTCGCTTTCCACTCAGCACACGGTGCATCCAAATTGCGAGCGGCAGAGTTCCCGTCGAAAACATAACCGCAAAACAGAGTAATGGCCGGCTTTCCCGACTGCTACAATGAGGAGACGGAGGTCAATGGCTGGGTCCGATTCGGTCTGAGGCTGGGCGTCAGCGCCGCCATGCACCCCTTCGAGTACTCCAAGACCCTCATCCAACTGGGCTATGAGCCAATTGCTGCTCAACCGGGCAAGTCTCTGCTGGGCAAGCCGATCATGAAGTTGCCGAATATCTTCCAGTACGGTGGGTGCAAAGGTTCTATCCCTTACGCTTGGGTGGACTAACTATTGAACCCCTTTCAGCTGGACACATACGGCAGATTGACGGCTTCTACGGCTGCTACCGTGGCCTGGCCCCTAAGCTGGTGGGATCTTTGGTGGCCATGGTGGTCAGCGAGCGAGTGGCCGACAAACTGGGCCTGGAGCAGCCGGAGGACATCAAGGACGACTCGGACCTCAGCGAAGAGGAGATGTAAGCATTTTTGGTGTGGCCACTAGTCCTGCATTTCATTTTGAATCCGCTTCACTTGATTTGAATACCCTTGCAGAGAGTGTTTTAATGTGTCCCATCAGTTTGCCACCCGGCAAAGGATACATCTTGCTTTATAACATATTATATATCTGTATATAGTATATATATTCTTAAGCCGTGTCCCTCCTTGTTGCTTTGACCAGTTATAAAACTCATATTTTAATTTCCTCCCTCTTATTTCAGGTACGTCCAGTTCAAGTCGAGATTGAAGCGCGACATCGTCCTAACAGTGTCGGGAATTGCGGCCTCGCATCCCTTCCACGTCATCTCGCTGAGAATGATGGCCCAGTTCGTGGGCCGCGAGACCCTCTACACCTCAATCGTGGGCTCCGTGGCCGAGATCTGGAAGACTGAGGGCATCGCTGGCTTCTTCGCCGGGCTGGTGCCCAAGCTGTTGTGCGATGTGGCCTGCCTCGTGCTCAGCAGCTCCACCATCTACATCCTCAACAAGTATGTGATCAAGGACAAGCTCGGCAGGCAGTACAACGCAGGGTTCACCCAGTTCGCCATCTCGAGCCTGCTGTATCCCCTGCAGGTGGTCTCCACCTGTTCCTCTGTGAGCGGCTCTCGCTTAATGGCGGGCCAGCCGCCCATCATGCCGTCTTACAACAACTGGGTGGACTGCTGGAACGATCTGCAGTCGCGCGGAGAGCTCAAGCGGGGCAGCTCTCTGTTCTGGAGGTGGGTTAGTGAAAGAGGACTCAGAGCAAATATTAACACTTTGGTATTATCTTTGCAGATCCCAGACCACCGGCGTTTCGGTCATCCCGACCTCCTTTGCGCCCCTGCCCAAGCTGGCGCGCTACCAGTAGAAGACGACTAGCCGACCCCGACCTGGCATTTGGCCTGCATTTCACAGCTCCTGCTCCTACGGCGAGCCTCAGACCCAAGACAACCACTGCATTTTCTCCAATGTTTCGATAAAAACCCAGTCCCGATTCTGTTAATACAAGTCTGCATCTATGAGTTGAAGTGTCTGCATTCCCATCTTGGTCGCTTAGTCCAACGATGCGCTGTTTTCCTTTACTGTCTGTGTCCCACAGCACCGGAAATCGTAACGTTTCCAAAGAAATCATTAGTTCGGCGAAGGCATCTCTAATCTGCGTAGTTTGCGGCCTATAATTCTTGTTACTGTTTTACTGCAAAATTTTACAAAATAAATACTATCGCCCAATTAGCGGGGTGTAACCCCCAAAACATTCGATCTTATGCCCACAAACCGGGAATAAACACGAACATTTTTGGAATAGTTGCATAGTCCAAACACTGGCGAAAAAAATTTTTAACTTAGAATTTTTTATGTAGAATCCAAATTAAAAATTATTTTTAAATGTCTGTGAAAGAATAATGCAAATTAACTCAGTAATTTAAATTCGGATTTAAAGTCAAAAATCAAATATGTAAGTGCATTTTACTCAACCAAATTGTGTTGACCTGTGTAATCTGAGATTGCCAAAGCAGTGCAAATTCAGGTGCTCTGGGAGTTTAGCTATCAGGCGAACAGAAATGCCAGAAAGTGCCCCGAAAACCGCTATTACCTTTAAATAAAGCTTTAAGGTAACGGTTCTTCAAAAAACAATATGGCTATCATGCTTTGATTGCCTATTCGTAAACAAAAACATTTCAAGAACCGTTGTATCGAATTGACAATAGGAAGCCATTTTAAAATAACCGTTGCTTCTTTCGCTGATAAGGCTTTCAGTCTCCACTGGAAAAAGACAAAGTAGAGACTACGCGTTGGACCGTTGTCAGCCTACAAAAGCTTTCTGCGCGCCTGGTATCCCAGTCCAAAATCCCATACTTTTAAACAATTTAAACAAATTTGAGTTGTTGTAGATGTGGGTTTTTGTTGTAATAGTAGTACTAAATAGTAGCACTTCTTCATTTTACACACCAGGCGAACAAAAGCTTCCAGCAAGCGGATAAATATCAGCAAGTGTGGAACAAACGAAAGAACAAAGGAAAATATCCCAAAATGCTGAAAGTTGTTACTCTACTAGTGATTTATGGTCGCCTGGTAGACTTATTCCCTTCATTCCAATTGTAAGAAAGAAATGGCTGTCTGGAAAAGGACAGATCGATTAAAATAATGAACTCTGTTAAAGTTATGTATAATTTCTGCTATATTTTCGCGTTATAATACAACTTAGCTTTACTAGTGGGGTTTTCAAATTTTTACACGAGTTTCTTTTTACAGCGTTACTTCGATTTGCATATAAATAGAGCCAATAAATATTTAACATATGTTCTTACAGATACAAAAAATGTCTCTTAACTTTATACATTTTCCGAATTCCATTTACTAAGATTGTTTCTCTCGGCCTGTTGTTCGCAGAACCTTCTCCGTATTTGGTTTGCACTCCCCTTTCCGATTCGTTCCGTTAAAGTATATTTCCCTATTCCAGCCGGCAACACTTATCCAATAGCAATTATAATTTCATTAGCAATAATACTTCGTACTGTTGTTCTTAATGCAGAGTTTCTTACGGATCTATGTATTTGCTTTGTGTTGCTTTTAAGATTTGTATCGTAGGCGTATCGTTAGAGGTTTCTCGATAATTTCAAGGAGTTACGTAAGTTTACCCAAGCAAACAATTGGCGCTGGTCTCTTAAGATTAGGTGTAGGTCGGCTTACTTAATTACTTAATGATGTGACTGCGACTGTGACTGCCATAATAATTTGTATTTGTATTTATATACATCCCTCTGCAACCACCCATCTGCTAAACTTAATTATGTATGTACAACTACGACTACCGCTCCCTAATAGTTGTTGGTCTGACTGCGTGCACTACGTATTGGATACGAGGGATACGAGGAATACGAATTTCGATCGTTTCGTGGGTGCAGTGCTACTCGGAACTGCTTGGGCACTGCTTTCGCACAACCCAAAAGACTGCTCGCGCATATTGCTTTCGTTTTGCTGTGTTGGGTGCAAGTCCACCCAGTTGGAATCCACACATCAAGGCCTGTTCAACCATTTCCAATAGGAAGACTTCGAGATGCCACAGTACTCCCTCGCTCTCGTGTTCGTTAATTGACAATTGGCAATGTCATCTGGTTTCTGGTTGTGGTTATGGTTATGGTTCTGGTTCTGGTTGTGATTGTGGTTCTGGTTCCTTGTTCTAATTGGGCTCGCTAACTGGCAGGGTGTGTGTGGTTCCTTACTCCTTACTACTATCTGACTAAAATGGGGGAAATAAGTATGGTGCAGTGGTGTTGAACGTTGGTTTTTAAATAAGGCTTTTTTGCTTTTATTAAATTTTCGCTAAAAACTAGAATTAAAATTAATAATCATAATCATTAATTAATAATTAGAGTTAACGTAATGGTATTATTTAAAAACATTTCCGCGCACAATTATTTACAATTACACAAATATCGTTAACTTTTAAATTTACGCATTTTCGCATTTCGCATTTCGCATTTACTTGATTCTTTACACATTTACTTGAATTATTTGCTATTTGCCTTTTTTCTGTGGTTTTCAATATTTTGGAATAAATATTTTACGCATGTGTTGTTCCTTTAATGTTCCATCTTCGATCATTGCGATCGACCCCCTGTTACCCTCTATTTTAGTTTTTGTTTTCGTTTTAGTTTTAGAGATACGCCCGATGTGATCCGAGTCAGCGAGAATGGAGGAGAGCTTCTGGAAATATACATTGTGTGGAGACTTTGGAATGCAATCACACCGAGCAGGGCCGCAGGGCCAGGATCCTGGGGCTTGGATGATTGTTGTCTGTGTTTCGTTTGTGTTTGTGTTCGTGACTTGGCTCGAGGCAACAGGCACCTTTGCTTATAGAAAACCAGTGTACTTTTGCCCACGTTACTATTGCTTCAACACTTTCAAAAACGATTAGAACAAAAAATGGCGAACAAAAAAGAATTTCATTTGGAGTTTTCAATTTCAATTTCAATTTCGATTTCGATTTCGATTTAGTTTCGATCTTACACTCTAAAATACAAACATTTCCCCGAAGAGTTCAAGTTCAAGTTCGAGTTCGAGAAGTTGGGTACGGGAATAGTGTGTTAATTTCTTGATCATCTCTCTATAAATATAAATATAGGTTTAGGCGTAGGTATAGGTTTAGGTGTAGGTATGGGAAGAGGGAGTTTTATATGCACTTAGATTGCGGCCTGGGACAACCGAGCGACCGACTTTGATTTTCACTAAGAACTACAATTAATGACTATAGCTACAATTGTTGAAATTGTTGTTACTCTTTTGCACGCATTTAACAGTTTTTTCTTTTGCTAATATTTTACGATTATTTTACGCATTTTATTAAATTAATATTAATAAATAGTGTTTAGAATATATACGTATGCCTATATGCATGCCTGGAGAGGGAGTGGGGTGGCGTGGCGTTGCGTTTCGTTTCGTGGTGTGGAGTGGAGTGGAAGGACTTGTGGGTGAGGCATTCGCATTTTAAACCTAAACCGAGAGCATTTTTGGATTTTTAGGCTAGACTTTTGGGTCCGCACTCCTTCTGATTCTGTTTCTGCTGTGTTTCTGCTTTGTTATCCCACAAAATAACTTTAATACAGTAATTTACAAATCCTTAATCGTATAATCTGCTGTTGCTAAAAATGTACACCCTGGAGCTCTACTTGCCCCTCAATATACTATACATAATGTGCTCGCTCTCTATATATGTATATGCGTTATAATCAAATATATTATAAGTATATATAGGTAATATCTTGCGTACGCTCATGCGATTACAACAAACCAGTGACAAACAGAAAGAGGAACGAGGAACGAGAGGATGGGACTTAAAAACTATCTGTACAAATTAGAGAAGGGTATGGGTCTGGGTGCGATCATTTACAACACAACACTTGGGGGCCCTAGGAAAACGTGGGAACTGGGAAGGGGCCGACAGGGACACACAGTGGGACAGGACCTAAAGGACTACAAATTAACCAAGCGACTCTCGCCCTCTTTATGATTATCATCTAACCTCACAGTCTTTTTTCAATGGAAGTAAACTGCCTCCTCCGCCGCCGGTGGAGCCTCCTCCTCCGTTGTTGTTGTTATTATTGTTGTTGTTGTTCGAGTTGCTGTTGCAGGAGTTGCTGGACGCCGATCCCGTCCCACTGGCCGAGGGCAGGGAGTTATTGCTGTTCTCGTAGCTGCCCACATTGACGCACAGCGGAGTGGTGGCTCCAACGAGGGACCCCGGCCCCGGAACACCGCTCTCGGGCAGCGAGGTGGAGTCCTGCACATCGGCGCTCTTGCTGGAGTCGATCACCAGGCAGGGCGGTGAGGGTGTGCCCGTGTCCTTGCCCATCAGTGCTGGCGAGGCATTGGCGTTCTGCGAGTGCGGGGTGAAGCTATTGAGGAGCAGTCGCTCCGAGGGGGAGGACTCTCCGAGGGGTAGATCCGTCACCGGAGAGGCATTGCTCTCTGTTGCAGGCGCCTCCTCTTTCCTGTCCGCCTTGGCCCCGATTATGTAGCCCCCGCCGGAGGAGTTTCTGGCTATCTTCAGCCTCAAAGGCGCCTCCACCGCCGGCGGTGGCTCCACCGTGGTGATCTTCGTGGTGGTCTCCGTTTTTCTTTTGCCAAACCTCAAAATAAGCTTGGGCTTGTCGCCTGGCGATGCACTCGCCGTGTTCTCGATCAGGGTGGTAGTCATCGTAGTCATGGTGGTGGTGCTGCTGCTTAGGATGAGCTGCTGCTGGTGCTTCTGGCGTTTCTTCTCCTTCTTGTCCTTCTTGGGCTTGGAAGACTTGTTGCGCTTAGTGGGCTGGTTCTGGGGCTGCGGCATCATTAGGGACTCCTCGGCCAGCGCTTGGGTCTGGGCCCTCTTGCTGTTGTCCTCGCCCTTGTCGAAGTCCTGCATCACCTTCTTGCGGTAGTTCATCGAATCGCGCTTGATCTCCTCCAGCGTCGGAGTACTGTAGTTGCTGGTCAGTCGCTTCTTGGGCGGACAGGCGCGTCGGGTCATCTCGTAGCTGTAGCTCTGACCCTCGCCCGTGTTGGAGGTGCCCGAAGATGTCTCCGCAAGACCCCTGATCTTGATCTTCAGCGGCTTGGGAGGCTGCTGATGGTCGTCCTCGCTGCTCTCCAGGGTCTTGCTCCTTCCACGCCGCTTACCTGCACTGCTCGCCGCTCCCGTCTTGCTGCCGTCCGAGCTGCATGCACTGCGTCGTCTTCCATCGCCAGCGGATCCCGATCCGGTTCCGGAAAGGCCAGCTCCCTGCTCCTCGCCCACAACCGCATTCGAGTCGAGGGCACGCAGCTCCCTGCTGCTGGAGTTCTTCTTAAAGCGCTTGGAGCCGTTGCCGGCATTCAGGTCGTCCTCCTCCTCCGACTTGCGGAGCAGATTCTCCAGGGGAAGACTATCGGAGGTGGCTGGGAGTCCACAGGAGCTGTCGTCCAGGTTGAGGTTGTCCTTCTGCACCACGTACAGGCTGAGCAGTTCCTTTTTGCGCATCCTGCGAGAGTTGCCACTGACCACGGAGGAGGCACTCACCACCGTGGAGGTGGACACAGTGGTCTGAGCTGCACTGGAGGCCTGCACCAGGTTGCTGGACAGGCTCAAGCTGCTGCTGTTCGTCAGGGTGTTGTAGTGCTCCGGATAGGCCAAGGGACTCTTCAGCTTGAGTTTTAACTGGCTGGAGGCCTTGGCGTGCAGTATCGTGGTGTCCGAGTCGATGGACACCTCCTCCGAAGTGGCCTCCATGGAGGCCTCGACGAGCGAACCCTCTACCAGGTGAGTGGCAGCTGCAACCGCACTGGGTGCCATCTGGTTGGCCTCCGATGAGTGGAGTAGGAGACTTGGCGGAGGATTGGGAGCGGAGGTTGGTGGAGGCACTGCTGGCGTCGTTGGAATTGCAGCCGGTTTGCTAGGAGATGAGCCCGTCCCAGTGGCCCTCAAGGCCGACTGGAACTGTCTCTCATCCTCCTCGTCGAACTCGCTGAGGGTTTGGTCCGCAGTTCCCGAGTCGAAGGCTCCCAGCAGGTTGTTCTGGTACGCCTCCTGGGAGGCCGTGCTGTGGGTGGCCTCGAAGCCCAGGTTGTAGGTCCGCATATCCACGGGTCCGGGAAGCACGGGGTGCAGCAGGGGATTGGTCGTGCTAGACGTCGAGGAGGAGGTCTTGCCCTGTCCCCTAGGCGTTCGCAGTTCGAAGCTTCGGCGTCGGTCCCTCAGAGATTGCAGATTCTCCACCCCGGGTCCGGCCATGTCGTCGTCGTAGTTGTTAAACTCGAAGGGTGTGCCCACCAGGTTGTTGACGATGTGCGTGTTGCTTCCATAGTCGGACATGGGAGGAGGCAAAGCCATGGCCATGCCGCTTGCTGCTCCCGCGCCTCGTCCGCGACCTCTTCCGCGTCCCCTGCCCCTTCCCTGGGACCCTGCTCCGCCACTTCCGCGGGGTGCACGCTGTCGGGGCTTGCCCTGGAGCGTGTGTGTCTGGGGATCGTACTTGGTGGGGGGCAGACTGACCACAGGAGCAGGAGCCGGTGGTGTGGGTGGCTGGAGAGGCTGCCTTGGCGACTTTCCAGGCGACTTTCCCTGAGGCAGTTGGGGGGACTTGTGGGATTGCTTCTTGGAGGAACTGCCGCCGGTGGTTCGCTTGCTTGGGGAGTCCTTGGGAGCTGCTACTGGCAGCGGAACCGAAACCGCCACCTGAACTGGAGGCGTTGGTGGCATCATCGATGCTGCCTCGGCACAGCTGCTCAGCAGCTGGCCGGGATAGGCGGGCATCTTTCCAGCATCCACAGGCGAGGTCAGTGCGAACTGGTGGTTGGGAGTGGTCGTGGTTTGTAAGGGAACGGATACAGGCGGAAGCGCAGGCTGCATTCCCATGGTGGGTGTGGAGTAGGGTGTTCCGGAGTACTGCGTAGAATGCGGAGCTTGAGGGGGAGGCAGGGAGGTGGGCACAGGACCCACTCCAACTCCAACTCCTCCATTGCCATACAAGCTCGGAGAGGACTCCGTCGGCGTTGTTTGCGGATGCGGATGCATCATGGCAGCCAGTTGAGGGTAGATCCCTCCATTATACTGACTATTCGGAGTCCTCTGCTGCTGCTGATGCGTTGGCGTTGTCTGCTGCTGCACTGGGGTGTTGTTGAACATGGGCATGGTGTCCAGGCCGTTGACCAGGGGAGCGTGATTGAAAGGTGCCACCACCGCATTGGGCGCAGGTCCTCCGTTCCCGGTCGGATAGCTGTTGAAGAAGCTTTTGCAGGTATCCAGCGAGGCAACAGGCGGAGGTGGAGGAGGAGGTGGCTCATTCGACTCCGAGACGGAGCTGGGCGAGCTGCTCCTCCGCTCGGCAATGAGATCGTTCTCGTTCCACGGAAACGGCGACTGCATGCGGGTGTTGTCGTCGTAGTCGCTCATCTTGGTGCTCCCCGGAGCAGGTGCAGGCTGGGGAACGGGCGGAACGACTGCGGCTCCCCTGAATCCTCCCATGTTGTTTTTCACAGCCGCCGCAGCCAGGTCCACAAAGTCAGGCGCCGATCCAGGTGGCCCTCCAACCGCTCCCGCACCTCCATTGCTGGAGAGATTCCCCTGACAGACGTTTCCCTTCTGATGTGGGGACTTCTCCATGAAGAGGGCCAGCGATGGTGCCTGCTGGGAGTTCGAGAAGTTCACCTGGAACCCGCCCAGGTTGTTGCCCATGGTGGCGTTGGTGGGTGTGGCGTTGGGCGTATTGGTCAGACTGTTGGCATAGCTGCCACTGTTGGCTGTCATGGGGGAGTCCTTGATGGTCAAGGATGCTACCGAATTGGGTCCAGAGGAGTTGCCATAAAGGCAGCTCTGTGGGAGTTGCTGCTGTTGCTGCTGCTGCTGTTGTTGCTGCTGTTGCTGTTGTTGCTGCAACTGCTGCTGCTCCTTCTGGGCATGAATGATGTCCTCGGGATCGGCGGCATTGTGGAAGGGAAACACCGAAGGAATGGCCGGAGTGGGCGGCAAAAGATCGACTGCCTCCTTGGCGCAACAATCATCCTGCTGCTTGCGCCTGCTCTTGCGCAGTTTCTCGAGGAGATTCCTCGTCGCCTGGATGCTGTCCTCTTCACAGATTTGCTTCTCCCGGGCCAGACTGGACTCCAGCAGACCTCCGATCTCTCCGGCACTGGGTGGATTCAGTATACTCGAGGCAAAGTTGTTGAACTTGCTGTCCTCCATCTCGAGGATCGTATTCACAATGGGCTCTAGGACACACGGCCCCGGCGGAGTCGTCATGGCAGATGTCAGATGGCGCACAGGCAGCTGCTCCATCAGCGACTGGACAGGAACGGGCAGCTGCTGTTGCTGCTGCTGGATCTCGGCTGCAGGAGATTGCACTATCAAAGGCGGCACAGATCCCAGGGACTGTTGCTGCTGCTGATCCGCTCCAGAGTTGGCTGAGTTAGAGTCCAGTTCGATGATCTCCGGGGGATCGGGAGGAATGACCGTCACCGCTGGCGAGGATGTAGAGGCGGAGCACTTGCTGGCATTCGCCAGCAGCTCGTTCTTACGCTCCTCTTCCAGTTCGCGGGCCATCTCCATCTCGTTGAGCAGGTGCTGGGTGTGGTGCGTGTGCTCTTCGTCCGGCTCATGGCTGCGTCTCCTTCTCCTCCGCCTGGACCGCCAGCGAATCCTTCTATGCTCGCTGAGATCGCTGCCAGCGTCGGACAACTCGTCCGTTGAGGTGGGCGTGGGAGTGGGCGAGGCGGGCAGAGGAGCAGCCGGAGGACGCTCATCATCGATGATGTCCGCGAGCTTGCTGGCATTGGCTGAGAGTTGGGTGTGCGTTGGAGCGGTGGTCAGCTCCTCATCAATGTCCATGGGCTGTTCGCCGGCCTCTTCCGCTTGCTCTGGCTCGGGTTCCTGTGCATTTAACTTGTGCTGCTGTGGCTCCCGAACCGGGCTTGGCTCCCGATCCCTGACAGAAACCGGCTTGGGCGACTTTAGAGGTGGCGAGATTGTCGCGTTATGGTTGATCTGCTGCTGCTTCCTGTCCAGCATTTTGTCCAGAGCACTCACCGCCTTTCCGCTAGCCGCCTTCCTCTGGTTAATCTCGTGCTCCAGGTTCGCCACCTTTTTGGGCGACTCATCGGCACGGGACTTGCGACGGTTGGTCGACTTCTCTGGCGAGGATTTAACAGCTGGGGGCGAAGGTGGCCTCGACTTGGAGCCTCGGGTGGCCCTCTTATTGGCTTGCTCCGACTGCACCTGCTTCGAGCTCTCGTCCTGGGAGGTCTGCCTGCGATGCAACTGCGCCTTGGGTGTTGTGCTGGCCGTTGGCTCCTCCGGGGCGGGCTTGGCTCCTCTCTTTGGCGATTTGGTGGTGGAGTTCTGACGGGTGCGGGAGGCAGGAGGCTGAAGAGGTGGGGGAACAGGCGGAGCAGGTGCTGGTGCAACAGTTGCAGCAACAGCAACGACTGCAGGCTTGTCCAAGGACTTGCGTGGCGAACGCTTTGGCATATTGGAAGAGGAGGACGAGGAGGACACTACTGGTGCAACGGCCGGGAGCGGTTGCTTCTCCACATCGCTGGTCTGGGACTCGCTGTCCGAGTCGCTGTGACTGCCACTGCTGGAACTGCTGCCGGAGCTGCTGGAAGAACTGGAACTATCGCTGTCCCCGGAACTGGAACTTGAGAGATTCGGAGCCGCAACGCGACGCTTGATGGGAGGAGTTGTCTTCACAGGTGTTGTTTTCACGGGCGTGGTCTTCGCAGGAGTGCTCTTCACCGGAGTGGTCTTCACCGGTGTTATTGCTATCGTGTCCTCCTTGGACCTTCTCCTACTGCCTGTGGTTGACTCCTTGGGCATGTTTGCTGCCTCCTTCACGGAGGTCCTTCTACTTGGCTTCACCGGCGTTGTGGCTTGGGTGGCACTTGAACCCGTTCCAGATCCCGCCTGCTCCTTCTCCGAGGACTCGTTTGCAGAGGAGAAGGTTTCTGGCACTGGTTTGCTGCTCTTCAGCTGCTCCGCCGCCTTCTTGGCCGCCTGTCGTTGGGGAACTAGGGAGACGGCAAAGTTCGACTTGGCCGAGTTGGTTGCGCTGACAGGTGTGGATTTTGCTTCGATAGGCGCGGGTGCTGGAGGAGGCTTCTCCTTCTCCTTCTCGGAAGAGGTGACTGCGGCATGCGGCTCCTTATGCGCCTTGGGAGGCCTTCCTCGCTTTCCTCGTTCCGCAGGCGCCTCTCCCTGGGAGGCCTTGCCACTTGACTTCTGGGGCTGCTCCTTGGGGCGCCCCTTTTCGAGACTGGACTTCTCCGATTCCGCCGGCACTCGCGACTCCTTAACCTTACTCTTGCTGCTCGCAGAGACGGAGTTCGTATCCGGCTCTCGTACCCTGTCCACCACATCGGGCTGGGCCGCGGCGAGATTCGTGGAGCGCATGTTCTCTGAGGCCTTCTTGGCCGCCTGCCGTTGGGGCACCACTAGGAGATCCGGAGCCGGATATGGCAACTTGTTCGAGATGCTCGAATTGGTTTTAGGTTTCTGCGTGCTGTTCGCATGGGTACTGGAAGTGGTAATCGCCTCCTTTCCTTCCCGCAAGGCCTTTGCTTTCGCGGAGGCGGAGGAGGTATTGCCCGAGGCTGCAGTCGTTGTGGAGGCCGTACCCGGCACAAACTCCTTCATGGCCGCCTTCGTCCTGATGGTCTGCTGGTTCTGCGAGTCACTCACACTGCTCTCCACGGTGGCCTGCTCCTCAGGGTCCGGATCGGGGTCGGGATCCTTTTCCTGGGCGGAGGAACTGCTGTCTGAGTCGGAGTAGATGTGCTGGCCCATCTTTCGGTTGGGAGCATTGGGGATCACGCGCTGGCTCTGCTCACTTCCCCTTAGGAGGAGGAGTTCCTCGCTCTCGTCACTGGACAGGCTGTCCTCGGCCTCCCTGTGCATTTGGGCCAGACCCCGGCCCGTCGTCGAGGTTGATAGTTTTCTCCTCCCGCTTGTGGCTTCGGAGCCTGGCTTGGACTTGGGCTGGCTCTGGCTCTTGTTAGGCACTGGTTTGGCTTGCACTGGACCTGGACCGGGCCCGCGTCTCGCGCTGATCTTCTCGGAGTCTGGACGACTCCTGCGGCGCTCCCGGTCGTGGTCATCGTCGCTGGAGCTGCTCCCGGAACGGGAATCCTGAGACGGCGCAGACGCACCCTTAGCTGCTTCACTCTGGCGTCGCTGCCGCTGCTTCTGGCGTTGCTCAACGGATCGGGAGTAGCTCTGCTTTTTGAGGGGGCTTCCTGCGGAGCCAGACTTTCGCCTGGAGGCGCTGGAGCTTCCGCTTTCGCTGCCGGACTCGCTACCGGAGGAGCTGCCTGAGGAGCTACTACTACCGTTCTCCGAGCTGGAATCACCCGATGATGAACTGCCGCTAGACGAATGGGAGGACGCACTGCTTCTGCGAAGGTGGGCATGTGCTGGAGCTTTGATTTGGGTTGGGTTCTGGGTTTGGTTTTGGATTTGGGTCGACGTCCCCGTCGCCGCGCCGCTCTTCGAGGCACGCCTCCCCGCAGGCGGCTTGCCGGGAGGCACGGCCTTGGCCTTGACGCCAGCGGGTCCGGCCTTTGCTGCCGGTTTCTCTGGCGAGGATGTGCGGGAGGAGCTGAGGGCGCCGTTGTTGAGCTTCTTTGTGGGCGAGGCCTTCGCCGCTTGCTTGCGTTTGGTGGGTGACTGGGACTGGGAGGCTCGGCCCCGGCCCTGTCCCAGCTTGCCCATCAGCTGCTCGAGAATGTACTTCAGGTCCTGGTACTGCGCCGGCACAGTCTCCGATCCATTCGAGCTGTAGAAGCGATCGTACAGAGTGGGCCCGTCGTTGGCGTAAATGACGGCGTCCAGGTCCAGGGAGAGACGCTGCTTCTCCGGCGGCTTCTCCTGCTGCGGCTGTTTTTCCAGCTGCTTGGGGTCCGCACGCACCTCGTCCAGCACCGCCAGCTGCTTGTAAAAGACCTGCTCGCGCAGCTTGAAGAGGGAGCGGGAGAGCTTTTCACGGCGACTGACCATGTAGCAGAGATTGCGCACCCGCTCCAGATCCTGCCGCAGATGGACCACCAGCTTGTGGTTCTCCATGTCCTGCTGCTCCTGTTTGCGGGCCAGCATTTCCACGTCCTCGGACTTGGGCGGGATGAGCTCGCGGTTGTGGCGGGACTTGCGCTTCAGCTTCCAGTAGTTGTAGATGGCAACGATGGCGTCGTCGTCCACATCGAACAGGCGACAACTGATGTCGTTTACGTTCACATGCTTGTCGAACTCAGCCTCCACCTCCTGCGAATTAAAATCATTTAAGAAATTAAGATACATGATTTTAAGAGGACAAATAAGAAAAAGAAGTCCAGCTTGAAATATCCTTGCAGAACAATTTGTTTGTATACATTGAGGCCAAGATAATCAATAAGCGGCCATTTCCAAGAATCCTTTTAACTTGTCGAAATTATGGTACTTGGTATAGTAATCCGTGCCGATCCCAGACTTTTTAAAACTTAGACTTCTTTGCGAACATAAAAACAGACAAAACGACGGACATGGCTGATCAGAACTATACATATATACTTTGTTCTTGCTCTGCAAGCCTGTGGACAAAACAATACAATAACATCCTCTGCAAGGGTATTAAGAAGGAAAGCTAGGCCTGCGATCTAAACTCTAGCTGGGCTAAAGACACTCACCTGCAGACGCTGCGCTCTCGCCTGGTTGCGCTCCTCGGAGGTCAGTTCGTTCTTCCGGTGATTCTTCCGCCTTCCGCGCGGATCCTCTCCCGTCGTCCCGCCGCCGGCATTGCTGGCCTCATCCGCTCCGCCCGCATGCCCACTGTACTTGTTGGCCTTGAGCAGTGAGCTCGAGTGGTGCGAGCTGCTGCCTCCGGGACCCTCCTTCTTGCCCTTGCTGACGCTGTGCTTTTGGCAGTAGGAGCGCAGCTTGACCCCGTCCTCAGCGTTGCCCTCCTCGATGATGGCGCGCATCTCCAGGCCGTGCTGGAAGGCGCAGGTCACGTGGTAGGCCGTCTTGCAGGGCTTCACCGAGCACTGGATGCAGCTGCCGACGCGCTTGCGGCAGAGCACGCAGATCAGGGACCAGCGGGACTGGGGAATGCTTGAGATTTTCGTGATGGGCTCCATGCGGTCGACGCACCCGATGCTGACCTCGGGTATCCACAAGGCGCAGGATACGTGCGCCCAGTGCTTGCCCGACTTGTTTGACTTCATCGCTCCGCCCTTGTTGGGACACAGAACGCAGTCCGGCTTGATGCCCATGGAGCAGGTGCGACAAAGCCATTGGCCTGTAAAGGAGATTAGAGAGAGAGTTAGTACTGGGTTGGTGTTCATGCTACAGTGTATAGTAGCGGCAAAGCATTGAGCTCCCGTTTTTCTTCGTTAACTGTGTGTTCTCTCCAAAGCGGCCGGCGCATCACCATAGCGCTCTCTTTTAGCACATCGCTCTCCCGATGAAGAGCTTTAACCCTAGATGGTCTAAAAGTTTTTTTTTTATACAATTATTAAATTAATGACTATAGGAGAATAATTCTTTAATCTTTTGATAACCCTAGATTGTTAATTTTTAGTTTCCTCACATATGTGCAAAAGTGCACTTCAATGAGGTTAATATTTTATGAAGTTTGGGAACTAACCAATTACAAGAGACTCAACTTAGGCTTAGGATTGCTTACCCGATGGAATTGCTGTAATGCCGTAACAAGCCTGGTGAACGCAGATATTGCAATTATCACAGAATACCATTTCGTTGGCCTCCTCGGAGTCGGGGGAGCGGCAAACGTCGCAGATCACGTTCTCGTCGAACTCAATGCCCAGGCCCTCCTCCTGCTTGAGTATCACCTGGATCTGCTCCCAACAACGAACCTGTAAGAAATAAGCAAGTGTTACCAATAGGAATAGGAAGGCTACCACAATATACGATATTCATGTCACAAAAAGAACAGAATTATTTCTAGGCTGCACTCATTTTATCTCCTCACTTACTCCTCACTTTTGCTCCGAAGATTGCAATTACTAAATGCATTAAGTATATACATTTATGATCAGCTTAACCAGCCGAGTCGATATAGATATGTCCGTTTGTCTGTCACTACATCTCATAACTGCCATATAATTAATTCGTTGGAATATTTGATCAAAATCAAATTACTATTGGATCTTATTGTTGCCATACAAGAGCATTCAGAGCAATTTCTCTATAAGGGTATTCCAAGCTTCCTTATTGTCTAAAGTTTCTCGATAACTCACCTCCAGGTCCTCGATGACGCGCTCAAACTGCGTCTCGTTGATGGGGAAAGCACCGCATTGGGCTCGATCCGCATTGTAGAGGCGCAGCCAGGCCTCGTCAATGGGGTCGATGTCATAGGCACACGTGTTCTCCGCCAAGGCCACAACGTTCGTCAGGTAGTGCAGATCCGGCGTGTAGTGCTCGTCTTTGGTAATGCGCAGATAGCGATTCTTGGGACTGTTAAGGGTTTGGGATGAGATCATGGAAGAGGACAAAACAAGAGGCACAAACTCACAGCTTAAAGTCATGGGCTGGCGAGACAACTGGCTCAGGCAGAACGTAGACGCAGGGCTCAGGCAGCGAGTCGGGATTGACGGGCACTTGGACGCCCTTCTCCCACTCCTGCTTCCATTGGTCCGTCACAATCAAATACTCGTAGTTGGCCAGCGGCTCCGAGTCCGGCAATTTCATTGCGCTAATGAGATCCTTGCTAGAAGGGGCAAACAGAATTGAATTTGTAGGTATAGTAGAGTGTTAGCTAGCGATTTCGGGGATCCCTTACCGATATAGTTCCGCTGGTGCTTCTGTGGAGCTGCGGTTGTAGATGCTCGACATCTTTATGTCCGCCACCGATCGCGCCTGCCAGGAGGAGCTGCTCGTTCCGGCCCCCTGACCCTGCTTGCTTTTGCTCGCTGACTTGGCCAGCTTGGTTGACTTGGATTTGCTTCTTCCTTCGCTTGCTGCTCCGGCTCCTCCTCCAGGTGCTCCTCCTGTTGCTCCTCCTCCTGCTGCTCCTGTTTCTCTTTCCGTCTCCTTCTCCCCCTCATGCTTGCTGTTGTTTAGAGGCAGAGAAGGCAAACGCTCCGATCCCGAGCCCGCCGCAGGTCCCGTAACAGATGCTGAGCCAGATCCCGAGCCGGATCCAGTGGTCGCCCCATTGGGGGGTCGGCCTTTACGCCTCTTGGTGGGCGGAGGCTGCGGCTCAACATCCTTGCGCTGGAGCTGCTGCGGAGGCGGATGGTGCGACTGATGATGATGCTGACTACCGCGTTTACCTCTTTGTGACATCTTTCATTGGTGTCGAGTTGTGTGGGTTTTGTATGTGTTTTGTTGGTTCGCTTGGACTTCTCCTGTCCCTCGTATCTTGTGCTTGTTAGAGAACGGGTTCTGGCTTCAAGACCTGGCAAGGGATCGGGATTAGGTTAGAGGTGGGAAATCGATAGAGCGGCGGGCGGACTTACTACATGCTTAAGGCCACAGTTGGCGACACCACACCAGCTCCTGCTGTTGCGCTCTCCTGGTCGTGGTGCGGATGCGGATGAGGTTCTCGGTGAGCCCTGGTCCTGGGTGTCCCTTGGACATGGACGCCGCTGCTGCCCCAGCCCTAAATTCCAGTAGCGACGCCACTTTGCAGTCCGTGTGCTCGGAGCTCTCCACGGGCGAGTTGGTTCACTCCCACCCACAACAGCCGCCTAATCCTGGCTAGCTCTGGCCAAGGATGCCTTTTGTTATTGTTCGTTGTGTGTGTTTTTTCTAGCTGGAAGCCTATGCTTCGCTTGTTCAGCTTCGGATACAGTTCATAGCCTTCGGGAGAGCATCTGCTGACCTGCCAGGCGGAATCAATTGGTTAGTAAACTCAAACATTTGCAAACTTCACACACTTTCGATCCATTCCTTGTTTTCTTCGCACCGAACGAAGAAAATACACAAAATATAGAAATATAGAAAAACGCTCCCGCGGCCAGCCGTTAACTGGGCGATGCAACACCCACTCGCTGCCTCTCGCTCCCACTTGGCACGCTCGTTTAAGGGCGCGCTTACTCTGCGCTTAAGTGCGAGCGGGAGGCAAGCAGGTGGCGTGAGTGCTGCGCCCAGCAGCTTTTAGTCGGTGTCGTAGCCAGCCATCCCCCCGCGCCCCTCGCCCGATCGCATGCAATCATGATGATTTTTTGCACTTTTTAACACATTTATTGTAACGCATTTATTTGTTATTGCAAACCGCACAACAAGGCATCACAACCGCTCGCCCCCCCAGATGGCACTTGCAAATTGACGCGACCCCACCGTTCACAACTTTCGCACACAGTCTTGGGGGAGTTGGATTTTGTTATATATTTTTACATTTGGGTTTTTTGCCGCCGCAGACACACTCGCGAGCCAGTTGCTAGTAGGGCGAAAACGGCTCCGCCCCCAAGCTTTTACCGCCGCACCCGCTCCAAACTCACTCACAGTGCAGTTGCATTTCCATGCGCGAGAATTATTTACAAAAATTACAATTTTATTTTCGATTTTGGGATGTCGCCATTTGTCGAACTCAATCTTTTGCGTATACACAGGGTTGCATTTACCATTCTCAGTGGGAGTTGCCACCTGGTTGGCTTTTCCCATGGCCCGCACGCAGGGTGGCAACTCTGTCCGAGTGCTTGCCAAGGGTGGCAATATCGGATCAATGGGGAACTGGAGCACCCCTATCACATTGTTTTCCTTCAAAATTGACTGCCTCAGCCTGGTCACACTGCCTGGTAGTAATAGAAAAAGCAAAAAACAAGCAAAAGCATCAGCGAAAAATATGTATATTTACAAGTATATGTAAAAGCAAAAGGGCAACAGTCGCCTAGTTGCTCGCACATAGGTAGGGATCAATGTCAGATGCGGGCCGATAAGGAGAACCGTTTTCCAATTGCGTCTTCTCTGGTTCTCACTAACATCTCCCACTCCCTCGCCCCAGATCGCTTCTTTGTCTACGCTTGGAGGAGACATATTTGCATATGTAAAACGGTGCTGTTGGACAAAACAAAAGCAACCAGCCATGTCCACCACTCCCAACTCCAACTCAAACAGCAGTAGCAGCAATAGCAATAACACCAAGCAGCCGCCCCAGAAGCAGGACACCTACAGCAGCGACAGCAGCGAGGAGAACCTCCTCCCGGCCGGAGAGCGTCGTAGGCGCATCCTCCAGAACCGCAGTCGCCTTAACCGGCAGCACAACATGTCCGGAGGGACGGGTGCTGGAGCCGTACCCAAGCACGAGGGCAAGTCCCCGGGCGGAGTCGCCTCTACAAGCGGCCAGGCCGGTCTGGGAGCCCGCCTCCAGGCTCCCCCGGAGCGCATATCCATGCTCGTGGACGGCGTTCGCTTCACCGTGGAGCACTCACTGCTCACAGCCCATCCCACCACCATGCTGGGCACTATGTTCGGCACGGGCTTTCAGTTCGCCCATGCCAACGAACGCGGGGAGTACGACGTGGCGGACGGAATCTCGCACCTGGTCTTCCGGGCCATCCTGGAGTACTACAAGAGCGGGGTGATCCGCTGCCCGCCCACGGTGTCGGTGCCGGAGCTGAAGGAGGCCTGCGACTACCTGCTCATTCCCTTCGACGCCACCACAGTGCGCTGCCAGAACCTAAGTGAGTACGCAGGGTGGCCCATTTACAAATTGGAATTTTACTTAGCTAAAGTAAAAGCAAGGGATAAGTTTTTTAGACTTGTACTTTTTGTTTATAACTTTCTTGTTTATGTTCCGATCGGAAACATATTTTTTAATTTCGTAGGAAATTTATGCATATGTGGACTATAAGAATTTTGTTTACCAAAGATATTTGGTTTCTCTAGTTCATATTATCCCTAAGATTCCATTGTATGGCAGGCAGATATGACTAGTCACCCAGTCCATACTCTAGCTAACTTTAGGGCGTCTCCGATGTCACCTTCTCTATGGTACAAACATTTCCATATCCCCTTCATATACCCTTGTATAAAAATGGGTGCATATATATATTATAATAGTTGATCATTTATTTAAAAGATTGGGCTCGTACTTGACGTATTTAATTGTTTCTAGATTGTTGTTTATTTATCGCCGCACCCGAAGATTATTATCTTTGGTATTGATTGTTAAACATTTTTTTTAAATTTGACTCACCACTTTGGAAATAGATTCTTATGCTTATTGTCAAATTAAACATTTCAACAAATCGGCAGTTAAAATTCCAAACACTAGATGGACCACCCTTTACTTGGCATGCGTGCTCCTGCCTGGGCGAACCTTAGTTGAGGCCACCTCTGCTCTTTCCCGTTTCTCTCTCTTTCTCTTGTAACATGCCTTCTGTTGTGTTCGACAAAAAGGAGGCCTGCTCCACGAGCTCAGCAACGAGGGAGCGCGCCAGCAGTTCGAGCTCTTTCTGGAGGATCTCATCCTGCCCCTGATGGTGGCCTCGGCCCAGCGCGGGGATCGCGAATGCCACGTGGTGGTGCTGCTCGAGGACGATATGGTGGACTGGGACGAAGAGTTCCCGCCCCAAATGGGCGAGGAGTATTGTCAGAGTAAGTTCTAAGCTGGGATTGTAGCAATTATAGCTTGTTGTTAACGATTTCTATGCAATTTTAATGATAAAAATTAAATTTATTAACCATTTATAAACCCATTCCAACGTAGCCGTTCACAGCACTGCGATGCACCGCTTCTTCAAGTACATCGAGAACCGGGACGTGGCCAAGCAGGTGATGAAGGACCGCGGGCTGAAGAAGATCCGCTGCGGCATCGAGGGCTACCCCACCCACAAGGAGAAGATCCGCAGGCGCCCGGGAGGCAGGGCAGAGGTGATCTATAGCTACGTGCAGCGTCCGTTTATCCACATGTCCTGGGAGAAGGAAGAGGCCAAGAGCCGACACGTGGACTTCCAGTGCGTCAAATCCAAGTCCGTAACGAATCTCGCCGAAGCGAATGCCGATCCACCCCTCGAGTTGGACGCAAGTGCGTAAGACCCGCAGCCAAGAGGCGACAGCCTCTTTTAATCCCACTTCCCTTCCAGGTGGAAACCCCATTCCGCCCATCGCAGTGGTCAATCCCCATCCGAACAACGCCGACGTCCCGCAGAACGCCCCCGCACCAATGGGAGTGGCCGGTCCCGCCGCCGTTGTTGCCGTGGACGAGGCTGCGGACGGAGTCGTCATGCTCAACGACCTGGAGCAGGCGGCCGCAGGTGCCGGTGGAGCTATAGACGAAAATGCCTGAAGATGCACAGGATCGCCTCGAATGTGGAGGGATGAAGGGGCGGAACTCACTGCCAGAGCCAGAGCAGAGCGCACAGATAACCCGTTTCTACGTTTTTCAACAACATTTTTATATATGTATGCAATAAATCGAATATGAAAACAAAATAACCAATCTGGCTAAAGCACAAATCAAACAGAATATAAAATCACTAGCAAAAAAGGAAGGCTAACTTCGGTACCCGAAATGCTCTCAATCGGATATGGTGGTCCGATTTTTGGTAGAATTTTCTAGGACAGATTAAAATGTCCGCAAGGGTATAAACATCAAACAGAAATGTAAACTACGCTCCATCGAAGGCCTCGCGCTCGCCCTGCGGAAGCGTGGAGGTCTCCCAGTTGAGAGACCGTTCGATGGCCATCTTCCACTTCTGGTAGCGGAGATTACGCTCGGTGGCATTGATCGAGGGCTTGATGGCCTCCCGAGGCCCGGTCTTCGAGAGCGGTGCCTCCATGGAATAGCGACCCTCCACAGCCTTGTAGGCAGCCATCGCAGCGCCCTGAAAAGTAAGTGTTTTAGAAAGATCTAATTTAACATATTTAGTCTTACCAGCGCTGTGGTCTCTGCGATCTTGGCTCGGATCACATTAATACCGACCAGGTCGGACTGCAGTTGGAGGAAGAGGTTGTTCACGGTCATGCCACCGTCCACCATCAGCTTGGCCAGCGGGATCTTGCAATCCTTGTGCATGGAGTCGAGAATGTCTCGCACCTGGAAGCACACTGCCTCGAGGGTGGCACGCACGATGTGCTCGCTGGTGGTCTCCTCGCTCAGGCCGCAGATCACGCCTCGGGCATCCTGGTTCCAGTAAGGAGCATATAGCCCGTTGAACGCCGGCACGAAGTACACATCCAGGGAGTTGTCCACAGTGCTGGCCATGGTCTCGATCTGCCCGGAGTTCTGGATCAGACCGATGTTGTCGCGCAACCAGTTGAAGGCAGCGCCAGCGATGGATACGCTTCCCTCCAGGGCGTAGTAAGGGGCAGCCTTCCTGCCCAGCTGGTAGCCCACTGTGGTGAGCAGACCATGCTGGGAGTGCACAATGGAGGGCCCGGTGTTGTACAGCAGGAAGCATCCCGTTCCATAGGTGGCCTTGGCCTGTCCCTTGGCCAGACACTGCTGTCCAACCAGGGCTGCCTGCTGGTCTCCCAAATCTGAGGTGATGCTCACCCCACGGAGCACGCTCTGGGCAATGTTCCCGTAGAACTCCGAGCTGGAGCAGATCTCGGGCAGGATGGTCTTAGGCAGGCCAAAAAACTTGAGCAGGTTGTTGTCCCACTGCAGCGTCTCGATGTTCATCAGCATGGTGCGCGAGGCGTTCGTAACGTCCGTCTTATGGACTCCTCCCTCCACTCCGCCCGTTAGGTTGTACATCAGCCAGGTGTCGATGGTCCC
Organism: Drosophila setifemur; assembly: GCA_021224005.1. NCBI lineage: Eukaryota > Metazoa > Arthropoda > Insecta > Diptera > Drosophilidae > Drosophila > Drosophila setifemur. The sequence continues at coordinate 16,989,999 of JAJJHY010008789.1, forward strand.
AAACATCGCCGTGCCCTTCTCCATGGCCTGACTGACCACCGGGACATTGTCTCGCATCCAGCGTAACTTCACCCCCGAGAAGTATGGGGATAGGGGCAGTCCGCAGAGCGGGCGCAGGTAATTGATGTTCCTGGCGTTGTTAGGTATCGTCTCCAGCAGCTCCTCCACAGTACTTGTGGTGCGGTTATCCAGCCAGATGATGGCATTGGCCAGGGGCAGGCCGGTGGTCCGATCCCACACTACGGTGGACTCGCGCTGGTTGGTTATTCCGATCGTTATGATGTCCTGCAAGTGAGCAAAAGCGTAAGCGTAAAAAACTTAAAGACAAAATAAAAAAATTTAAAAGAAAACCGAAGCCAAGTAACGGATATTTCTGTTATCCAAGCTTTGATGGTCACACTTTTCAATGACAAAAAATTTCCCATAAAATTTCTGTGCACACACTGTTTGCCATTAACAGTGCAGCGAAAACACGACAGGGGCGTAACTGGAGAAGGGGCCTTTAAACGACCGTAAACAACATAAAGAGCGATAATAAGTGATAACAAACGAAGTGGGCGACGTAACCAGTACGAAAAATTCGCACTCCGTCGCCAGGCGTTCCCAATGTCAACCCTAGTCCGGATCGTCCGACTCAGCGTTGTGAGCAGAACCCTCAGCCAGCAGCAATTGCGCAGGATGATGGCGAGCGAGAGCAAAGGGCAAAGTGCCACCATTGCCGTGGGTCAGATGCGCACGACCAGCGACAAGGCCGCCAATCTATGCCAGGTGAAGGAGCTGATCGGGCTGGCCAAGTCGAAGAACGCCAGCATGCTCTTCCTGCCCGAGTGCTGCGACTTTGTTGGTGAGAATCGGGTCCAGACCCTGGAGCTCTCAGAGCCCCTGGATGGACAGCTAATGGAGCAGTACCGGGAACTGGCCAGGTCCAACGAGATATGGCTCTCGCTCGGGGGAGTGCACGAGAGGAATTGCGAGGGGAAGATCTACAACGCCCATGTGCTGCTCAACGAGAAGGGCGAGCTGGCTGGGGTATATCGCAAGATGCACTTGTTCGACGCCACGACCAAGGAGATCCGACTGCGCGAGTCAGACACGGTGAGCCCGGGGGAGCGCCTGGAGAGGCCGGTTAGCACACCGGCTGGCCAGGTGGGTCTACAGATCTGCTACGACCTCCGCTTCGCCGAGCCGGCAGTGCTCCTAAGGAAACTGGGTGCCCAGCTCCTTACCTACCCGGCTGCCTTCACCCACGCCACGGGCAAGGCGCACTGGGAGATCCTCCTGCGGGCCCGGGCCATCGAGACGCAGTGCTTCGTGGTGGCTGCCGCCCAGCAGGGCTGGCACAACAAGAAGCGCCGGAGCTGGGGCCACAGCATGATCATCAGTCCATGGGGAAAGGTACTGGCAGATTGCGGAGGCGACAAGGAGCTGGATGTGGGCACGGCGGAGATCGATCTGGCCTCCCTGGAGTCCCTCTACCAGAGCATGCCCTGCTTCGAGCACCGTCGTCACGACCTCTACGGCCTAACCGCGTTCAATGTGCCAGGAGCGGAGCCCAACCAGGATCGCTGCTTCGCGGAGAATGTCGTGGACAAACGCACAATTTTCTATGAGTCGGAGCACTGCTTTGCTTTCACCAATCTGCGCTGCGTGGTCAAGGGACATGTCCTGGTCTCCACCAAGCGGGTCACTCCCCGTCTCTGTGGTCTCAATTGCTCTGAGATGGCCGATATGTTTGCCACAGTCTGCATGGTGCAGCGGATGTTGGAGAAGATCTACGCTACGACATCGGCCACGGTCACGGTCCAGGATGGAGCCCAGGCCGGGCAGACCGTTCCCCACGTCCACTTCCATGTTATGCCCCGCCGGAAGGGCGACTTTGGTCATAACGATCAGATCTACGTTAAGTTGGACGAGTGCGCTGAAGAAAATCCACCGAGGACGTTGCAGGAAAGGATTGATGAGGCGCAGGGTTATCGCCAGTTCCTGGCAACTAGTAGCTAGTCTACTCTCTATTCTTCCATGTCATTTTTTAAGATAAATAAAGGACCCTATATCTGGCTAGCCTTCTAAAATACCTAGGTTGCTATTTATGTTATTGGCTAACTATGCAAATTGGCTTCTGATTAGGTAATTATAATTATGTATTTAAATAGGAGCCTTCTCCTTGCCTTACCTCGACTTTGCCGCCTATCGCCTCCAGTTTCTTGCAGGCTCCGGCAATGCACTCGTTGACCGTGTTGACAATGACCATTGGATCCTGCTCGCACCATCCCTCCTTGGCGAAGATCGAGGCCACCTCGATCTGGTGGTAGCAGACGATGTCATCGGTACCCGCCCGGAAGATGATGAACCGGGCAGAGGTGGTGCCCTCGTCGATGGCTCCGACAAACGGACCCGTTACCGGACCCGGCGGGGATGAGGGGGTGTCGGACGTTGGCGAATCCATTGGATTACGTTATGATAGGTATGTCCAGAGGTCACGTCAACAAATAATTGCTAGGTATGGGCTCTCTCGCGATTGTGGCGACACTAAATTAGTTATTGGAATCTTGTCCATATAGTCAACGGAAACAATCGCGATAAGAGATAAGACGTCGTCGAGCCCTCTCTTTGCAATCGGATCGGGATATATGTGTGGAGGTTTGTGTGGTTGTGGGTGCAGAAAACTCGTTCCGTTCCGAGAGTAAATATTTACTGCTCTGGCACAACAAATGCGGCGGGGGAGTTTATGCCACAGAAAGATCGAGAACTAAAGAATACGAGTTTTTTGATGACCACAAATGCTGGAAGTACTAGCTTTGTTGAAATCATGAATTATTAATATCTTGTTAATTTTCGTACCTCATTTTATATATACAAAATATTCCAAGTTTACAGTTGAGTTAAGGATTCGTGTTATAGCTCGGCATAAATGCCATTCGCAGTGAAATCATATTTTTCCCTTCACCGGTTGGGCAATACTGAAAAGTATGACCGTCGCTCAAAATCTGAAAAGTTTAATGGGATTTGAACCGACTTGAGGTATCATTTATTGCACCTATTGTTATCAGAAATCCAAAATAAAAGATATGACATTATTTGTCCCAAAAATAAATCCATAGACGAATGGCAAAGTTAAAACAATTCAACAATTGCAAAAAGAAAAATAAACTATTAAATGCGGGGGCACTGTTTAACGGTTTATTGCTGCGGAAAAGCTCAACAGTTGTTCATAGCAGTCAGCCTTCGTTCACTTTCAAAAATCAATAAACTCAATTCCGTTACCTTATTATCATTATTTGCATTTATTTACTGCTCTTGTTTATATTTCATTAACGCCCCTCTATCTGCTTATACGGTTCTAACAATTTTCTTACACTTAAAAATCGATAACACTTTGCTTTCGGGTGTGTAACTTAACATTAAAACTAAATGTACAAAAGATCGTTTGTCAATGAGATGTACAACAACAGAATATACACAATGTTTCGTTTTCGTTTTCGATATCGACGCGTTTCGAATCGGATCGAATCGAATAGATATCGATATCGAAGTCGCATTTCGTTTTGCTTCGCATTTGGCGTAACGGTAATTATCCCCTGGATGCTCCGGTGGGCGGATGTGGGAAACTGAATTTAACCCACTAAGGGAACTAGGCAAAATTGCAACAGTCTGTTGGGCACCCAACCAGATCGGAGCCTCCAGAGGCAGCCAAAGGGGAAGCAATATACAATATACGAGTAATCTCCCGACTTCAGAGGCGATCGAAACATGACACTAGCCTAAAGTACGTTTTCTGCTCCCACCCCCGATTCCATTAGTTATTATTTGTATTTCGTATTATAATTAGTTATTGCTAAGAGCTACTGGAAATGTTTTTAGTTTTCGGTTTGTTCGATTTAACAGATCTTCGCAGAGTTTTAGGTTCTAATGCTCCAAGGACTTGGGCTTGGAATTTCCATTCCCATTTCCGTTTCCGTTTCGAAAGTCTGGTGTTGGAAAGCGCGTTCGTTGGAAAGCGAGGCGTGCAAAGATTCTGTGAAAGTTGTGGGAATACAATTCTCCGAATTTGAATTCTAGTTACTGATTTCTCCGGCCCGTCGTCGAGTTTGGCAAATTGTTTTTAATAAACTCTACACGATTGGTTTTTGTAAAATTCTAAATGCTACTTAATAGGGTTTTTGAAAAAGGTTTTTACTTAGGTATTCATTAGATAATTTGCTTGCTATTATTTTATAATTTGCAGTAGCTTATGATTTTTCGATAGCAAGTTTTCAACTGTAAACCAGAAACGGAAATTTGTTTTATGTTTTTTTTTTTTTGGTGTTTTCTGTCTAAGAATTGTCGCTGCTAAACTAAATATATGTATAGCTAGATTTAAATACAAGTATATATATACGTGGTAAGCTCATAAATACACAATAATAATCGTCAATCAATTCAATTCAATCGAACATCAATCAATCAATTATAATCGGATACGCTAAAAACGCTCTTAGCCTAGCTTACGTCTAGGAAATGAATATGTCTTTCAACTTGTCTGTGTGGCTGTGTTGTGGTTGCTGTATGCTGTATGCTGTATGGTGGTTGGGTGGTTCAGTGGCTCAGTGGCTCTGTGGTGGTGGTTGTATATTCTTGTAGTGGCATTGTGGTGATGTTGTGGTGGTGCTCTCATTGGCATGTCGCGTAGCGCCAAACGGGCCGTAAATATGCAACTATATGGCGATCAGGCAAGTAAGTGTTAGTTTAGTTTTGAAGAGAGAAAAAAGTCTGGGAGATGATCTCAATGCAATTACAACCAATCGATTACTTGCGGGAATTTTAGTTTGTTTGGATTCAGGATGGCGGATTTCGGGGGGGACTTATGGCTTTGTTTGTTTTATTTTTTGTTTGTTTTTTTTGTTTTTTTTTTTTTGTTTTTGCAAGGGATAGTGAAAATCTAAATCTAACTCTAGTCATCTGGGTCCAACCCGATTAGCTCAGCTTGCAAACGGCCCTTAGTCTTACAACAAATGGTTAAGCAAAATACTCTCAAAGCGATACGGAATTGCGGCGACATACTAGTCATGATCAGAATTTTCCAAAACGAATTCAATATGCCGATCCAGACGACGGCGAAATTGATAAGAGTACTTTGGATAACGTCGCCCGTGACCACCTCATACAGACGCAACAAGATCCATGGCAGCCAGGACACCCAGAATGCAAAGACTAATGCGAATGACATCATATGACTAGGGTTCGACAAATTTTCAGCCAGAGCAGTTGCATATTCTTTATCGTGTATAGGCTCGCCCGACCTAATCTTACGCATCATAACAAAGATGTAGCCGTAGTTGTGTACGATCGAAATGAGGCTGGGACCTAAAACTAAAATCCCCAATGTGACGGTATACGCCGCCATATTCCCCCAGTCCAGCATGCAGATGTGCGTCAGATTGTTCTCGATGGGCTTCGAGTAACCGAGGATCGGGGGGCAGCACAGCAGGGCAGCCGAAATCCACGTGAACACCATCCAGCATTGGCATCTGCAAGGGGAAACAAATAGGATTGCAATTAGGATGACATTTTTGGATAAGTCAATTTCTTTATTACAATAGTTATTAGTATTATTTGAATATTGAGAAATATTAATATTAGTTGATATTTTCCAATATTACTTTTATGTTTCTATATATTTTTGATATCTATTAAAAGATGTATTTTTATGTAGATGCTACAAATGCCCCACTTACCTCGTCTTCGTCTGCACCGTTTCATATCGCAGTGGCTTGCGCACCGCCAAATAGCGATCCACCGAGATCCACATGAAGGTGTAGACGGACACCGCCCACAGGGTGACCTCCAGGTAGCCTGTGAACCGGCACACAATGTCGCCGTACATCCATTCCCCGGTGAGGGCGGGATACACCGAGAAGGGCACCACCAGCAGGCCGCATAACAAATCGGCTATGGCCAGGGATAGGAGGTAGTAGTTTATCACCTCTGTGGGACCTGCGGGCACAATTACTATTAAGCAATGCAATAAAGAGTTCAAAGAAAAGGAAAATTAATAATTGTTCAAATAGAAATCAAAGTTGTTTGTTCAACGCAGCTTAAATATTTAAATCCACATTATTAAACGCAAATGATAGAAAAATAGATTCAGGCATTGTTTAAATTGCAACAAAATATAATAATAAATAAATAATAACATGCTCTATTTTGGTATTTGGAATTTGAAGTACTTTCCTGCATTGCATATGTGGCTTTTTGTTATTGTTTTCTTTTTATATAAAAGTATTTTGTTATGTTTATTATATACGTATTTTTTAGATGGTGTTATTTGGTTATAGTAATTTTGATATATTAAATAATATATCAATTTTCTATAAAATAGTCCTCATTGAATTATTCTTTTATTATTGGTATATTTGATATATGTATTAGAATTTGCGTTATATGAAAGTCAGAATAACAAAGTTAAAGAAAAATTTTCTATTCTTAATTTATTTTTTCATATCTTTCAAACTATCTTTTGATAAAAATATATTAATATCTTAATTATCTTCATTTGTTAATCAAATTATTATTCCACAATTAACCTATTCGTAATAGAATTCTTCCTAAAACTAAAATTATTAGCGAATTCTTCTACATACCCTTGAAATTGGCATAGGTGGCAATGATGAGGAGGTTGGACAGGACGATGGCCACGCCCATTATGGAGATGAGCACCGCCTTGGTGAGGGCCTCCACCTTGGAATTATCCTGTAGGTAACTCATTTCCTGCATTTTTACGGCCCGCAGTCAAGGGAAAGTGGCGCTCCTGGGCAAGTGCTTTCTGTTATCCCGCTCCTCCTGCTCCCGCTCCTGCTCTTGCTCCTCCCTATCCTTATCCTGCTCCTGCTCCTGCTCCTAGTGTTCCTCTGTTCCTGCTCCCGCTTTGTTAGATCCTTCGCTCGCTTTTTTCACAGCTCCTTCGCGGGCTGATTGTTATGCAAAGGCCAGTGTACGTGGACGTGACCGTACTTCACTTCCGGTCATGGCGGCCGAACATGCAATTGTCCTGTATGTGTTGTATGTGAGTGTCTAGGTCTAGGTGTTCCTGTGTGTGTGTGTGGGTGTGTGGGTGTCTCCAGGTGAAAGTGTGGTGTGAGTGCGACTGTGTGAGTGAGTGGCGTCCTTTATTGTGCAACGACGCCTGCACACGCGAAGGTCGTCGGAGTCCTTGGCGCTGCCTTCGTTTCTTTTGGTTGTCGTTGCTTCTTTCTAGTTTTTTTTAGTTTTTAGTGTTTTTCTTGTGTATTCTCTTCTATTCCTCCTGCTGGCGCCAAATTTGTATAAATTTTGTGCAGCCTACTTTCTGGCGCTGAGCCAAGCGCCTTGTGTAGTGTGGTTGGTGTGTGCGATTTGATTGTATTAACACACACACACACTGCCGCCGGCCGTGGTTAAGGTTAAGGATAATGTTCGTCCTACTACGTTTGAAGCTCGTTTAAAAATTTCGTTTTCGGATTAAAATCTTACGTTTAAAATCTACTAATTGCGTACAATTTGTTCTAGGTTAGAGAGTGAGAGACTCGTTAACTTCCCGTTTAGAGTTTAGTTAAATTCACAACGCTAATGAATTGTTTATTGAACGTTAAACAAGTTTTAGTTGTATATATATGGTATTAATAATTCGCTACTGGTTTAAATATCGATTTAAAAATGTACGTTAATTTAAACTCTCGAGTGGAAGAATAATGATTATTATAATTATTTTTAAATTTTGTTGTTGTAATAATTACGCGGTTTTTTTTGGGGGTTGTTGTGGATGTTTTTTTTTTTTGGGGTTTACTATAATTAAAGCACAGCACAAATTGTTTTGTTGTTTGTTTTAAGGCTTCTGATGTGCTACATTTAAGTTGTTAAAATATTTCGTTAATAGTTTTGTTTTCTTTTGTTCAGTTTGGTGTGTTCGGTTTTTTCTGTTTTCTGTATTCTGATTTTTGTTTTTTGGTTTCTGTAGTTCGCTGCTTGTGGTGATTATGATTATCCTTTTGCTTGTAAATTCTGGCTCTGGCAGGGCTTTGTCCTTTGTTCATCCGTTCCACGTCCTGCTGTTTCAGTTTAAGCTAATTGTGCGCATCTGCAAGGACATGTAGAAGGGGGGGAGAGCACAATTGAATGCCTTCTGCGTTCTATAAATAGTTTGCACAATCTTTTCCATCTTGAGCCAATCAATAAATTATCCCACATACGGCAGCGTCAGGCGGAAAAAGCCTTTTAGCTGCACAAACGCTTTACATAAGCGTGCTTATCCTGGGCCCGTCACTTGCCTGCTATGGCATCACCCCTCCTGCACCTCCTCCTGGTCACCCATGCCTGCCACTACCACTGCCCCTGCACCCACTTTTTCCGCCTGCAATGACCCACTTTGACGTGCCACTTGACACAGTTTGAGAGCCATAGCTGTCACTTTCGAGCCTCTCAAACTGCGACCGCCCCCTTTGAGAGCCTGTTCCTGGGAACTGTTCAAAAATCTCGAGAGCCCCACGTTTTAGCGCTATTTATGGACCACCATCATCGATCACGCCCACTTTTGTCTATATTTACGGGTAGAACTCCAAACAGAGATGCTGAGTTGGCTATTTTTAAGCGAAGCAAATGTCATGGCCTCATTTGAGTTTTGTAATTATTACTATTATTAAGGAGATTAATATGTCAATTAAAAACCATAAAAATGTTTCCAAATGGAAAAAGGAATACGAAGTCCTTTATTCCATATTGGCTACTAATATAAATAAATTTGTAATACAGTTTTCGGTAAAGGGATTCCTCCACTGTTTATAATTTAATTTGCAGCCGATATATATCTCCAATTTAGCACCCATTTGTGACCCCTAACTGGCACCACTGATTCCAGGTCGCCATCCGCCATCAGCATCATTTACTACGTCATCGTGCCATTTTCTACGCAGGCACAAACACAAACACAAATACAAATGCAAACACCATTATCAAATGCCATTAGACAGTAGCGGTGGATGGTGGATAGTGGGTTGTGGATGGTGGGTGCAGCTTTTCCGGTCTAAAAGGAGGTGGGCTGGAACGTCCATCCTCTGTGGGTGGAGGTAACAAGTTTGTCATTTAGGCCATCATCCCATCCGATCCCCCCCCTGGCCCCTTCCCTGAACTTTGTAATTTAATTAACGAGAAGGGGGCAACGCTCCTCCGGTTCGACAGTCGCTCAGACCTGGCCAGGTGATAAATATCAATGAATTGCATTAGCCACCTGTCCACCAACCCCCCCGCCATCACCTCACAAACACTGAAAGCACTAACACCTGATTGTCAATCATTACGTAAGCGACTGCAGTTGATGACGGCCAGTTGGCCAACGTCATTTGTCGCAAATGACTTCCTGGCAACCAACCAATTCAAATCCACTCGAGTACCCGACACTCTCGTTTCTCGTTTGTCCGGGGTGCAATTACGGCGGAATAACTGTTATTGCTGCGAACTTACCCGGACCCGGAGCCGTAATGAGTGGCTCCGGACATGAGAAATATGGGTTCAGCGAACCCATCGCGCCCTGTTTTTCTCCCAGCCCCTTCGAAAGGATAATCAATGAGCAGGGGCCAGTGATTAATTATGTAAATGTTTTCATTGTTCTTGGTTCTTGGGGAGAACAAAAGTGGCGGAAGAACGGAGACCGGCTAACAAGCTGATGAGATTTTGATTGCCACTGGGAGGCGCAACGCCGCTCATTATGCGTGCGGAATAATTAAAAAAAATATGTGCTGCCCGCTTCTCGGGGCAACTCAAGCTGGGGGAGATATGGAAATCGGGACTGGGGAAACTGAAGCTCAAGTTTCAATTAAGAAAACTTGTTACCTTAACCAGAAAGTTCAAAGGAAAAATTAAAGTTACATAGTGTAAATAATGAAAACTACAGTTTGGCAGTTGCAACAGCTAACGATTTTTTTAGGACAATAAAAGAGTTATGGCAACATAATGTAATTAAAAAATTAAGTCATTTGTTGCTATTCATTATTATTCAGTTCAAAATACCTCATTCAATATATTTGAAGTCTTATAAAAGGAAAGAAAAACTGCATTGAATTCCCCATTTACTCATATTTATTTTAAAGTAATTAATATTTAAGAAGAGTTTATTTCTGTAAACAAATATTTGTTTTTAGCTGTCCCACATCTCTGAACCACACCGACTGTTTGCACCCAACTGGCTTGGTTGGCCTGTTGGCCCATTTCTTGTTTGGAAGATTTTCCAGCCTTGGAGCACCCATAAAATATGTATCACATGCGTGTTTATGTCGCCACAGCACAAAAAGCAAAAAACAAAAACACACATAACCCAAATGACACACAAAACAGACAGAATGAAATGGAAACCCATCGAATGGGACACACTGGGTCCTGCGGAAAACTGCCATAAAATCATATTCAAATGCCAGCTAGGTGCTAGGGTGGCTGGGTGTCTTGGTGTCAACTGCGGAGGTGGAAAACACAATAAAAGATGTGAAAAGCTTTAGCTTTTGGCTATAAATAAACTTTCGGCTGGGAACGTGTTTAAAACAAATTGCGAAACACCGCAACAAAGGCCAAGGCGAGCTGCTGGCTGAGAGTGCCAGCGAGAAGGATACTCATTTGATGACGTTAGCTGTTGGCATGGAGCATCCGGACGATGGCAGGAGCTCCGCGCGGCGGATGCCCCAACAAGGCTGCTGCTGTGTCATCGTCATTGCGGACTTTACATAAGCATGACCTCACCTTGGCTGTTATTTTATTTCCCTCAACGCCCCTAGCCAAGCTATTTGACTCCGTATGTCTGTTTACCTTGCCACCTGTTTCGCTCAGTGCATAATTTATGCTTACGCATGTTAAATGTCGCATATGGCTTAAAATATTCGGCCTTGCACTCGAAGAGGCGTTGGTTGGGGCATTTTCCTAGAACCTACAGACCTGCCAGCTCCTGTCACTCAGTGGCTTAAGGACTTTGCAGTCGTCGGTGGTCCTGTAGCCTGTTGCTTTCCTCAGAGATCAAAACTTTTTTGTGCCAGCAAAACTTTTGCCAACCCTAAAAATGCCTGCAGGAAAAATGCAATTAAAGTTGGGGGAGCCAACAACTTTCATTCAAATGCAACAGTTTTTTCACCACAAATTTTATTCAGAAGTTTGGCAAATTAAAATAATTTAAAAAGATTTATTCCAGACAATATTTGTATTATTATTTATTTATTTATTTAAAAAACGTTCTTCCATGGGCAAAATACCACATCTGTGATTGCATTCCCTGGAAAACTGCGAATTGTCGTAAAGGCCATAAAAAATCCAATTTCCCTAGAAAATAACATGAATATTTTTTTTTTTGCTCGTCCTCAAAATAGAAATGTCGACGGGGGGTGCGTGATTGGGCCAACTTAAATTCACGTGCTACCCGCTGTTATGGCCATAAACCGCATTGTGAAATGCCGTACCACATGTCGTATACGCAATGCTTTTATTTGGGCCAATTTTGCGTTAGCGAGGGCGTTGAATGGGGCGGTTCCGAAATGGGGGGCGGGGCCAAGGGCAAACAGCGACTTGGCGACGCGCGCGTGCTTAGTTTTATATTGTTTTATTCCCCTCCGGAATTTTTGTTTCGCCATCGCTTGGATACCTCGCTAATTCTGATTTCCCCGGTTGTAAGGAGTCCCTTCCTGCCAAAACAAAAACAAAAAGAAGGCAAAAAAAAAGGAACTTAGAGCCCTCGAATGTAACCAACTGCAAGGGCTGGCAGATGTTTGCAATTGGCAAGGTCACAGTCATGGGCTGCCCTTCTCCACTCGCGGCAACGTGACGTATGCGTAATAAATAAGACTTGCGGCACTCGGCGCTAAGGACAATTGTATTGGATCCTGATACCGGCTCTACACATACTTATACACCCTCGCACACACACACACACACATACACCCCCCAGGCACAATCAAATACTGAATAATCGATCAATAAATAAAAAAAGCAACAACACGAAATTCGTTTCAATGCTGCGACTTGACATTCAGCCAAGGCAGTGCCGCAAAGTCGGGCAATCAATACGGCAATGCATCAATTTGTCATCCACTCTGCCACTCTGCCACACTGCCACTGTGCCACTGCCACTGCCACTGTGTGGCACCGTTCATTTTGTTGTTGGCCCGGAGCTTTAAATGCTTGCAACTTGTTTATTTGTTGCTGTTATTCGCTGTCTGATTGATAAGCAAAGGGAAAATAGAGGATAAAGCCAATGGCAGAAGGGGGCTAAGAGGGAACATGACGATGCGGTTTTCGATTAACAAGAGCATGGGTGCACTGAGAAAAAAAAATAAGACATTATAAATCATTAATTTCTTTATCTGAAAGTAGCTCAATTTACTCATATTTACTTTTCATGTATTTATTTTCGATATTTTTAAAATTATCATAAATTTGTATTGTTTGTTTTTAAGTTTTTTATACCCTTGCAGAGGGTATTATAATTTTGACCAGAAGTTTGCAACGCAGTGAAGGAGACATTTCCGACCCTATAAAGTATATATATTCTTGATCAGCACCACCAGCCGAGTCGATCTAGCCATGTCCGTCTGTCCGTCTGTCCGTCTGTCCGTCTGTCCGTCTGTCCGTCTGTCCGTCTGTCTGTCCGTCTGTCCGTCTGTCGGTTGCTATGTAAACTAGTCCCTCAGTTTTTAAGCTATCGGGCTGAAACTTTGCACCAACCCTTCAATCTGTTGCAGGTAGTATATAAGTCGGAACGGCCGGAATCGGAACACTACATCACATAGCTGCCATAGGAACGATTGGGAAAAAGTGCCATAATTTCGTCATTTTTCAAGATAATTTATTTATTTTTTGGTAAACTCTATTTAATAGCAATTTTTGACATATCCTGAAAGTTTCATTAAAATCGGACCACTATATCCTATAGCTGCCATAGGAACGATAGGAGAAAATGGGTCATTGAGCATAACTCTGGTATTTCTTAAGACAATTAATTCATTCTTGAGAAATACAGTTTTCATAGACATTAAAGCCTTTTTAGAAATTTTAAAACCAAAGATCGGATAACTATATCCTAAAGCTGCCATACAATCGATGGAACAGTTTAAAGGCAACTGGTCTGCAAGGGTATTCTTAGCTTCGGGTACCGAAGCTAGCCTTCCTTTCTTGTTTTTTTTTGTATTATATACATTTAATGGCTATTATCAAATTTATTACATTTTTAAAATTGCTATATATATTTTACATTACATATTTAATATCCCCCCAGATCACAAAATATAAAATCTATTTCACAATAAAATTCATAACTTTAAGTACCAAAACTTTCCCATTTCTTTCTCTGCATGAACCGAGCTTAGCTGTCTTGTTACTTGTATTTCATTTGCAATTTATTGGCTGAATGTGCAAACTGACGCTGAACGAGCTGGAAAGTCTGGTTGGGGATAGAGACATCTGAGCAATTTGTCCGCTGCAGATGCACCCCACTCAAGGTTGTATCTGTGCATCCGTGAGCTACTCTTTGGGGGTTCCGCTACCGGAAATCGAGACCTTCTTCCCTCTCTGCGCTCACTGGCGCCAATTAGTTGGCACTCGTCCAGCTGGCCACGCCCATCATAAATATATAAATCAAGGCGGACACCGCCCACAACTAATTAGACGATGGGATAGGACGAAAGAAGGAAAACAACGCAGGACAAACGGAAAGTTGCGATTTGTTGTGGGTGCGTAGAGAGGAAATTCTGGAAAATTAGGGAAGGGGAAAATGGGGAAGGGCGGCGAAAATTAGGGATGGGCGGAGAAACCGAGAGCAAGGATGAGTGGGTGTGTCCATTTAGGCCCGGCCATCGACCAGCGTTTGTTTGTTTTTCTTGGCAGTTTCGGTCAAAAGGTTTTCTATTCATTTGGCCAAGTTCTATTTTTCTGTGTTTTACCAAATAACATTAATAGTTTCGGGGTTCGACTGATTATTGGTTGAATATGTAACATTCAGCAAATATTATGATCACTTTAAAAATATCTAATGAAAATTAGGTATACTAAAATATTATTATTATATTATTTAAAATCAGAAAATACTTCAAAAAAGAAATTTTTGAGAAAGTGAAAAATTAAGTCTTAGGAAAATGTAAACAAACATTAAAGTTTTCAAATTTCTTATATTATCATTAATGTAAATATTTGTCCACTATAGTGTATCCGATCTTCTTCAATGCTTGATAATCAAAACATACATATCTCTCAATTTGTTGTTGTTATTTTAAGACAAATTTAAATTTAGCAACGCGTATTTGTTTGTCTCAACTGTTTTGCTTGTTATTTGTTGTCAAACGCAAAACCCGCCGCAAGAAAAACCATTTCACTCTCACTTTCCATAATTTCCTCTGTAGGTGCCATAAAAACCACGCGACATTTGCCAAATGTAGGCACTTGCGATCGTAAATCATAAAAGATATAGATTTTGCTGTTATATGAAGTGTAAAATTCTTTCAGTTTTTTAGAGAGTGGAAATTATAATTGAATTATTTGAAAATCGCATTCCAGAAATGCCATATTTTGCAAGTTAATGATACTAATTTGGTTCAAGGTAAAAATCACAAATAAATAATACAAAATGCACAGTAGTTTATTTAAATTAATAAGCAGCAAGGGTATAAAAATAATTTATGTTACAACTATATTAATAATAGTTAACTATGGCAAATGAATATGATTAATTTGTATTGAAAACTTTGATTCCATTAAAATGCAATTTAAATATTAATTTTACAGGAAAAGTTCAAAACCAATTCATGAAATTTATTTATATCATAATATCAGACAGTCTGATGACCGATATTCGAATTATATTTCTCAGTGTTCTCTGGTATCTTGTATGCAAATGTGTGGACTACGGCAGCTGCAACGTTTTGCTTTGTTTTTGTTCTTTCATGGGCTAATTGAATACGTGTCCCGAAACACAAAGCGCCGCAGCTGGGCGAAGCGAAAGGATGGCTAACAATTACACACGTCACGGGCCATAACTGAAAGCCAGAAAGCGAGAGGGAAAGCGTCATTTGGCATGTAAATTAGACTGCGACCGAGCGCCAGCCTTGAAGTATGCAACGAAATCTGCTGGACATGAGGCAAATGTTGCATGTTGCAACTTGATTCGTTGGCAGTTTGTAGCTGCCACTTTCCCAGTTGCTCATGTGTGAAAAATGGCAACTGTGTCAGCGCCCTCACGTCCGCGTCGATTGCATTATTCAGAAGCAGTGCGGCAAGAACAAAAGCCACTCGGCCCAGAGGAAACGTTGTATTTTAGCCCCACTTGGGAGTACGTAAGAAACGGGGGAGGGGGTGGGGGTGGGAAGAGTGGCGGAATGGCCGGAGGGTGGTGGCCAAGAGACCCTTAATTATGCAAAGGGCGAAACGCAGACGGCAACGACCTTGAAGCTGCCAATTGCAGCGAACGTAATTAAAGACGGGCGATGAACGCAACCCAACACAGCGGGCTTCTACCAAACAGTGGGCTACTGATACTGAACATAAGGATAATAATGGTAGACATAGATTAACAAATATAAAGTGATACCCATTCAATACAATTAGTAATGGATTATTTAATTAACATTTTTATTTCATTAATTTTGAAGACAAAACTTAAATTTAAGCTAAGCTAATTTATTTCCCTTTTTATTTGTATTTTATTTTTTCTTCTCATTAAATTGTTGATTTAAGAATGTAAATAAACCAAATACATTTTTTGTACTCCTCCATTATTTGAAATACATAAATTTTATTCACCATTTTTAATGTTGAATGAATAACCAAAAGAATATAGCACCCACTTCTTCAAGTGCCTTACGAAAGTGAAAATTAGAAACGGGCCCATATTATGGATTAGTAATTATACTGAATTAATTCAATTACCACCGGTCACTGTACGTTGTCCCCAACCATTTGCCAGCCCTTTTGGGACAACGTGTGAAATTTCCCATTGTGTGATCGATAAAATGGCCATGTGCCAGGGGAAAGGGCTATGGCTTTGCCTTTGAGTGGTGGCGTTGCGAATGCGGTGTCGTCGCGTCCTTGAAGGCAAATTTACGACAAAATAAACAACTTGGCCCGGTTCGGGCCGATAAGGATAAGAGTAAGGATACGCATTGGCTTGGCGCGCAATTTTATGACAGGGCCCGAGCTATCGACGATGCCAGCCAAAAGACAAATTGCCTATAAAAATGGCCCAAGTCAATAAACGAAAGGGAAAAGCAGAAAGGCGGAAAAGCGAAAAAGCGGGTAACGTGTGTGCCCGAGATACGGACACATAGAGATACATAATCATAGCTGATGTACGCAATCCTGTATGCCACGCATAAATGGAAATTGAAATTTTCGCAAACGAAATTTGCGTGGAAAATGATGCGCTGAGCTGGAGCTTTTCAGTATTTGCGCAAAGTCTTTGGCTTTGGCTAATCCCCAAAGGCTGCTGCTGCTAGCCGTTCTTTGCATTGAGCTTTTCAACCGAAATTCGTCGGTTTTTTTTCCTCAACTTTGCCTATTTTTCGCATATCTATGTATATCAGTAGCTGAGCATAGAGGAGAAGAGCAGAAAAGCAGCAGCTCAGCATTTCCGAATGGTGCACAGGGAAAAATTTCATTTTTTAATATGCTAAAATAAACATGGCTATTAGAACAACTTCCTTTTTCATTTAAAAATAACATAAATAAATAAATTAAAGGGAACACTAAATTGAAAAAGTGTTATAACTTAAAGTCCTTTGAAATATGCCTTTGAAAACTCTAATTAAATGTTACCATTCTTAGCTTTGTAATTACCCAGAGGTCTAAGAAATCAATTTGGTCCCCTAAGATATTTACTTGAATCGATATCCTTTTGTCAGTGTCTCACAGGACTTTCCCCTGCAAACCATTACTTCTTGTATTCCGCTCTTTTCGGGGTTGTTTATGTTTTGCTTCGCTCTTTCGTCCGAGCTCCCCGTTTTCTGGCCATATTTTTTTTTGTGTTGAGGTAGGATGCGTCTGGGACAAAGCTCGTCTTGGGGCTCGACATTAAAGTTACTCACCTTAGACGGGGACATCCTTTTCATGCTTGGTAGCCTGGGTAGCCGTGACATTGCTCTGTTTTTCTAGTTTAGCTTTAAGTTATTATTTGGGTTGTGTATAATTAAGAATATATATATATATATTTTTTTACATATTTATCTTGAACACTTTGTCTTTATCACTTTGTTTGCTTGTCTTCCTTGGCTGCAACAGGCAAGAGGTTTAAAAATATCTAGATAAATGCGAGTTCGGTCGGGCTTAGCTGCAATATCCAACCATCAAAGAACTCTTGGCGGCTCATAAATCAATCAAATAATATTTTAATACATGCATTTGCGAAATGGTAAATTAAGTGGTTTCGTTTTGATAAGATAATTTCTCGGCCTAATGGCAACGAAATATTTCTTTGATTTATTGGTTGTTTTTCAATTTGGTCTGCAAGTTTTGTGGCCAAACAATTTCCATGGCTTTCCACGCACACACGTGCTCAACCGACACTGAGCTAAAAAACTTCCAATGTTTTCAATGGCCTGACCGAAAAATTTTCGGGACACATGCAACTTTTATATCTCGGTTTACTTGTTGGCTTTGCCGTGGCTGATATTCTGCTGCTGCTGCTGCTGCTTTTCAGCCTTCAACACGCATACAAGGGCAGGCCCAGTTACACAGATACCCCTTCACAGATACACACACGCACGGGCAGCAGCAGGACACTCTCACAGACATGTGCGCAGGTGTGTGCCTTGATTTTTCAATTAGTGTCTAGCTCATAATTTCCGTCATTTAATTGAATTTCTCATTTTTTGCATATCTCTTCCTTGTGGAGGAAAATTCTCAAAAATCGTTGACAAACTTTTTCCTTTGGCCAGCGGAAAACTGTGTTTGCTGGCCGCGTCTTTCCCTGTGTGGGTGTGTTTGATGTGGGATGGGAAGTGCGGGTGCGGGTGCGGGTGTGTGTGTGTGTGTATGAGTGTGTATTTCCACCGTTTCCAACAACAACAACAACCACTAAACGCGCTGCTTCCGCTGAATCTTTCAATTTTCTCGATGCGTGCGTAGGTGCGACGCGCTCGCTGTCTGACTGCCAACTAAGGAACGCCCCGAGAACTTGGTCAAGAGAACCTGCTCACAGGAGAGAGCGCACTTTCAGCTGGAAAGCCGCAACAACACGCAACAGGAAAAACAAAGTGCAGAGAGCAGCCAGAGAGCAGCCAGAGAGAGAGCGGGAGAGAGTGGAGCAAGCTTTCGCCTACTTTCAGCCGAAAGCTCCGTCGGCCAGCTGAAAGCTCTCGAAACGCACATGGCACTCGGTTTGTTTATATTCGCGGCAGGTAAAAATAGCATTACATATTTTTAGGCACCGCCGCCGAGGACTCGCATCTGCGCATGTCCTGCTGCTAAATATAAAATAAACTCAATTACCAAGCTTATTTAATTTGGAAATAATTTAAAACGTTTTTGTAAATTACGAAAACAAAAAAAGGGCGACTAGCATTTGGGTTCTGAGTCTTAGAATACCCTTTGCTGACTATAATTGTATGTATATATACAGGCTATGGAATAACAATTTATTTTAATTTATTTACCCAGCTTTAGTGACCATGGAAAGTAAATTTATAAAAAAAAGAATTATCTTAAAAGCACTAGAGTTAATCTCTGTACCCCATTTTATCACATTCTATAATATGTATCTAGTGATCCGATTTGTAAGAGAATTTTAGGATAGGCTAAGATAGTTAATAAACAGTGATTTTGTGATCAAGAATATGTACGTTTTAGGAACGGAGATGTCTTCCTCTGGGTGGGAGCTAAATCAAGATACCAGCTTAGAAACCGAATTTATAAGCACTTGTCTATATTCAAACTAACCCTTATAGTTATTTTTCAGAAATATATATATTTTTTTAATATTTAAGGGGATAATTATCAATTAATATCTAAGTAAAAGACTTATTAAATTATCCTAGCTTTATTTCCTATTTAAGCCATCATACCTTACAAAATAGTCGCAGTGTACTCCTCTTGAGCACAAACAACACAAAGATGATGACTCCCCGAGCAGTTAGAAAGTTATACAACCATTTGGAAAGTTCATTGGGAAAAACATAGTAAAGGGACCTTGCTACCCATGGCACGCCCATGAGAACGGAGATCCGCAGGAGGTAGAAGAATCTGTTAGTATACCGTGTAGAGCATATGCTAAAAATATCTTACAAATTATTGGCTTACGTCGGGATCGCCGATTGAAGCCTCTGCTGCCCTTCCTGGCTATCGGTTAAGTTCGTTATCTCTCTTTTTACGGCCAGAATGCGAAGAGTCGTTTGGATGAACACGGTTAAGTTAAATAGGTGCATTCCTACCGAAGGTCCAAAGAAGTATATCAAGGAAGACCACCCATTATCTGTAAATTAAAGTGGTGAAGAACCATTGGAGACGAATGGAAATCAGAACATACTAAACCAACACCTATAACCATTCAAGCGGGGCAGCCAGTTCTCGTTCCCGTCAACAGTGTGGTCCAACAGATATATGATTCCAGTTAGGACCGCCGGAATAATCCAGGCAAAGGCGCTGCTGACCCGGAAACGAAGGTTTGCCGAATTCCTTGTTCTGAAGGCGTTCCGCAGTTCCAGACTGATGATCACCAGCCAGATATTGGACGCCACGGAAAAGAAGTAGTTAACATAGCCTGGATTTGTAATTTGTAATAATTCGGATTCAGGTCATAGTTACGCCATAATTTCCCGATCTTACCTGACCTGCATGGGTTCTGAAATTTGAATACATTCAGAAACCAACTGAGATTCATTGTGAAGATGCAGATGAGGTAGCAGACGAAGCACTTGCCATGATGGGTGCGCACCAAGTTCAGATAGAAATAAACACCGATCGTGAGGATTAAACACACCATCGACGAAAAAAAGATGTTAAGGATGACTAAGTTTTGAGAGTATATACCCAGGAAACCCAAGTGGGCCAGGCAGAGCCTTTTGGAGTAGAAGCAGTACTTCCTCTTCCGATAGATCTTCTTGTTCGAGTGCCTTAGAACCTTTCCATTCTGAAATATAAACCTCGGGTTAGGATGGACTAGATACCATTGAAATGTGGGATGGCGGACCTCAAACATGGTATAGGAATTCTTGTCAAATGAGAAGAACCTATCTTTGCCGCGATTTGGAAGATCCGTCTGCCCGATCAAATCTCTGGGGAAGTCCAGGGTGGCCACTGATCCGTTCTTGAGAGTCACATTCATGTAGAAATGGATGTGCGATATTTCCTCCTCCATATTACGGTTGCACTTGGCCTCCATAGAAGTTTTGTTGTAGTTACAGCAGAACCTGATGCAGGGCCTCAACTGACAGGCACATCCCCTCCAGTGATTTTCCACGAACTCCTTGGACTTGTCAGGCATCACTCGAAAACTGTACTGACCCGTCAAGTGGGCGGGAATGAGTAGGCCCTTGTATAGATACGATCCATTTTCGAATCTCTGGTCATCGGAGAGAGGCACTGTATCGTAATAGTCGCAATTTGGAATTTCAGCGTTGGATTTCTCCAGGATCAGCAGCACCACAAGAAACTCAACAAAAAACCGCATTTTCCACAATTAAACCTTCCAAGTGAGGGAGCAAAGTTGAAGTGCGCGAATTGGCAATAAGCGAAATCTTTTTAATACCTTCTGCTTGACTTCTACCCATTGGGAGTCAGAGTAATCCCATTGGGAAATACCAAATACATATTCTTTTCGTTGTTGAGTATACTTTTTCTCTGGTGGACCGGATTGCCGGACATCCTCGAGGAACTTGTTCTCCGATAAGCAAAATCTTTTTAATACCCTCTGCTGGACTCCTGCCCATTGGGATTCAGAGCAATCACTTTGGGGACTAATTAGTAGATCGTTCTTATTATTTTTTACTATATAGTATGTATATACATATGTATGTATAGTATATAAGTCGCAACTGTTGAAATTGGAACACTATATAACATAGCTGTCATATGAACGATTGGGAATAAGTAGAAGTTATAAGTATATCGCATATATTTTTAAGGTTTATAATATATGCAATATTCAGCTAGCACATAAACCCGTCATAAAAATTTTATAAACTGGGACTGTGAAAAAAAAAACGTTAGTTTAATTTTTTCTTTCACTGTACAACATTGATCTTAGAGTAAATGACTTATTCGCTAATTTCATCGATCACGGGCACGTTCTGGAGCTCGGAGCACTTTCTTTTCCACAGGGCCAGCTGTTCCCGCAGGACTTTCTCCTTGGCTGCAGCTCGGGTTAGCAGGACCTTGGCCTTCTGCAGGAGCTGCGTCTTCTTCAGCAGCTGCTCCTTGATAAACTTAAGCTCTTCGTTGGCGGCGTCCTAAAAAATACTCATAATAAATAAAGAATTTTAAAAAGAGAGCCTCCCACTCACCTTGCTGCGTCCACCGCATTGGCTGCACTTGGACCGCTTCTGGAGCTCCTGCTGCAGGGCGCTAATCTTGTCCAGAGCCTCCTGGTGCTGTTGCTGCAATCGTTGCACCATTGCCTCTGGTGGACTGGAATCCGTGGAGCTGCGCGACTCCGTGGATCGCCGGCCATCCTTGAGGAACTTGTTCTCCGAGCGCAGCTTCTCCACGAGATTCCTCAGCGAGAGGATCGTTTGCTCCGCCGAATGTCCCTGGTTGGTGTTCACCTTCAGCCCACTGCACTTGCACAGCTCTCGACGGGACTCGTTGCGAGCCATCTCCTCCTTCAGGGCAAGGATGTAGCTGGAAGTAAATAATATAATAATATATATTCCCTGATCGATTCGCATCCCACTCACTCCTCCAAATGCTTGATCCGCTTCTGCAATCTCTCGCTGCTGTCGCCCTGCCTCAGAAGATCCGAGTCTAGTTGCAGCTGCAGATTCCTGGCCTCCAGCCGAATATTCTGAGCGTCGATGGCCTGACACCTTTCCTGGAGCTTCTCCAGCTCCGTGGTCAGGGCATTGGAGCCCCTGCCCTCCAGTTCCATGGCGATGATCTTCCGCTGCTGCAGCTCAATGCGGGACTTGAGGGCCTCAATGAGATCGGACTGACCCTGGTCGAAGAAGTGACCACCACCGCCCCCATCCCGGTTCTGGGGATGATGAGCCGGAGAGCTGCACTCGCTGCTGGGTCCCGTATACGTTTCCGGGCTCTCCGAGGGCGACGGCGTAAACTTATTCACTCCCACATGCTGCAGATTGGGACACGAGGGAGTGCGACAGCATTTCAGACCATTGCCGGAGGATCCATTGTTGGCCGGACCATTACTCCTGCCCAGCTTGGACTCTAGCATATGTTTGTCCTTCTCCAGTCGGGCGGTTGTGGTGCGTGCCGCTTGGAGTAGGGTTCGGGTCTTCTCCAGGGCCAGCTCCGTCTCCTCCAACCTGACCTTGCACTTCTCCGCCTGCTGCTGCCACCGCTTCTGCTTCTCCCACAGACCCACCTCGTTGGCACTCCGCGTCCGCTTGGCCTCGAGCAGCGTCTGCTGACGCTGCAGCTGAGCCCGTGCCTCGTCCAGATCCGCCTCCAGCTGCTGGATGCGCTTCTGCTGGTTCTCATTCTTCACCCGGGCATTCAGCTCCGTCTTGATGGACACCACCGGCCGCTTGAGCAGCTGCTGGCGCAGGGATTGACTTAGATCCCGTGCCTGCTTCTCGCGCTGCGTCACATTGGCCAGCTGGCGACGCAGTGCCTCCATCTGGGTGTGGTATATCTTGTTGGTGGCCTCCGTGCGATTGAGGTCCGAGGCCAGTTTGGCTATCTGCTCCTCCGAAAAATTGGAAGTGTCGTTGATGAAGCGCTGTTGGTCGTCCTGGAAGGGATTTTTAATTTTTAAAGACAATATTTGAATTTAATTTAATTTAATTAAAAAGTTCCACATTATCGATGACTCACATGGAAGTTCTTTAGAGTGTCCATCAGATCTCTTATATGCTTATCCTTCTCATCCAAAAAGGTGCGAAGTTGATCCAACTCGGGAGTGGCATTGCTGTCCACGGATTTTTCACGCTCCTGGCAAAGTTTCAGCCTGTCGAAGGTTTATTTATTAGTAATTTAGTAAACAATAAATTATGAGTTATTTATAAATTATATTATTCAAAGCTAAAAACTCACTTTTCCTTCAATATTTCCACCTCCTCTTCCCTAGTTTTCAGGTTCTTCTCGCTGTAATCCAGCTTCTCCTTGAGCTCCTTAATCTGCTTGTGGAGCGTGGGAAGCTCCTTGAGCTCCTCGGTGTCCTGCTTCTCCTGCTCCCCTTCTGGTTCCTCCGTTGGCAACTCCTCTGAGGGCACCGCTACCACCTCCTCCTCCTCTTCCGGTGGCCTCTCCCCAGTGCTAGTTTCGAAGAGTTCTTCGATCTTCTCGTCCGTGAGTTCGTTAACCGAATGGTCCGAACTGGAGCTGGATTCTGCGGTGGAAGTGCGTTGCAAAACCGTCTTGGGTTTCTGCTCCATCTTGGTTTTCAGTTCCTGAATCTCTGCATCCTTGGTCTTAATATTAAAATTCAGGTTGTTGACGGTGGCTCGGAGAGATTCGTTTTCAGCAGCCTGTTTGCTGAGGGCCTGCTGACTTTGATCCCTCTCCGTCTGGAGGAGGTCCTGGTACTTTTGAATGGACTGATCCTTCTCCAGGAGAAGGGTGTGGAAGGATAGGATGGTCTTCTCAACCACCCCACTGTGGGGACTCTCGGAATCGCGGCTCTGCGACTTGGAAGACTCCAATTGCTTGCCCAGCTCCTCGATGCGCTGGTTGGCCTCCTGGAGGCTACTCAAAAAAGGGGTTCAGGGATTATATATTATATATAGAGAATATTTCCATTGTTCACTTACGTGGCCTGCATCCTTTGCAGTTCCACCCGGGAATTCCTTCTGCTACCCTCCTCTGCCTCTGCCGTCTGGACGGATTGATTCTGCTGACCTAGGATGCCATTGGTCTGGACTGCCATCTCCAGACGCTTCACCGAATCCTCCTGCGTTTGCGTGGAGATATCCATGGGTGGAGATCGTCGAAGGGGTGAACCAATGGGCGAGGATTGCCTGTCAATGAGCTGGGCCGCTCTCCGAATGGCTGGAATGGGAGTTGTTGGAGCAACCACCTCTGTGTTGGTTTCCGCATCCGCTTTGGTTGGCTTTGCAGTTACTCCCCCTCCAAACAAGGCTTCAATGGTCTGCCAGTGCTCCGTTTCGGAGGCTTGACGAAGTCGCAACTCGCTCAACTCCCTAGAGAGCTCCTCCTGCCTTACCTGCAGGATCTCACAACGCTGTTCCATGAGCCTTGCCTGGGTTTCCGATTTAATCAGCTTCACCAGCTGCTGGGAACTCTCCTCATTGGGGGCAATCTTGGCCTGAACGGCTTCGGTTACCTCCTGGATGAGCACAGTGTGATCCGGTTTCAGCTTCTGCTGCACTTGCTCCTCGTCCAAGCGTCGTTGGAACTTTTGGTAGGCGAACACAAAGTTGGTGAGGAAGATCAGTGGCGTGAATTTGGCATATTTATCCTTGAGAGTCACCAGGGAGTGTTGGAGGAACCTTAATTAAAATCAATTTATATTAATTTAAATAACTCCTTAAATATTATTAAAATCTATTTTTACTTGTGCTTAATATGGCTATTGCTTCGCTCCAGCTGGAAGTCCTGTTGGCCCTGCTTCAAGGACCTTTCGCTAGCCTCCAATTGGCTTTGCAGGGAGTCTGCCTTCTGCTGCAGTTGCTCTCGCTCCGTTTCCAAGCGGGAGCACTCAGCTTTCACTGAAAGAAAAATCGTTAATGGAAATTCAAGCCAACAAACTAAGTTCCTTAATCAACTCACCACTGTCCAGATCCCTTTGGACCTTGGCCATCATTAGCTTCTCATTGGAGCTGCTTTGGAGATCGGCCACCAGGTGACGCAGATTGATGTGGTTATCGGTGATCTCATTCAGCAGCTTTTGCTGCGAATGAATCTGCGGGAAAAAACAGGGGAAACCATTTCAATAAAAACTTCTCTATATATTTTAGAGGAAACCGCACCTGTCCATTGGCCACTTGGAGCAGCCCCTCCAGCTGCTTGGTTTCCCTTTGCAGCTCCGCCTGCTTGCTTCTCCATTTTGACAGCTCCTGGCGCTGATTTTCGTAATCCTCCGCCGTGATGTAGTCCAGCTGGTAGTTGTCCCCGATGATGCCATACTCCGAGCAGATATCTGGATGCTTTAGCTCTCCTAGCATCTGCTCCACGGCCTGACCCAGCTGCATGCTCAGCATGGCATTGCGCTGCTCCAGCTGTTGCTGCTCCTCCAGGGTATAGAGATTCCTCTGAAGGAGATCATCCAACTGATCCCTCGTTGCAGAGAGTTCACCCTGTTTGAGCTCCATTTCCCTCCCCAGCGATGCCTTCTCCTCAATGAATCGTATTTCCTGATTCCTGTGGGCTGTGAGCAACTGGTCGTAGTCCTTCCGCATGTAGCCATAGGAATTCCTTTCCTTCTCCAGCTGCAACTCCAAGTGGAGCAATTGGTCATGGAGCTGCTGATTCCTGGTCTTCAGCACATCTCCATCCGCGGATATGTGCAGACGCAGTTCCTCGTAGTGCTTGCGGAGAAGTAGTAGCTCTGTTAGGATCTCGGATTTGGCCTCCATTTCGGAGTCAGAAATGACAGGTCGCTGCAATCCTTCGGTGGCTTCAGTGGGGGAACTTGGTCGAGTGGCCGTGTTGATAGCTGGCTCCAGATCCTGGTCTTCCTCCTCCGGCATTTCGGGCACATCGCACATACTCTGCACGGAGGACAATTCACCTGTCTCCGAGTCGCTGCTGTAGTTTTGCTGCTGCAGCAGTTGACGCAGTGCCTCCTCGCGGGCCTTCAGCTCCAGGAGTTGCCCCTGCAGGCGCTGTGGAGTGGAGGCAATCCCACTGGGCAGAACCTCAATGAGGCGCCTCAGCAAATCCGAATCAATGGTGATGTGCTCCGAAGTGGCTATCACATTAAATAATACTTATTAATTTTAATTTTAATGGAATATAAATATCCTCAAACTCACCATCGTATTCCCTGAGCTTCTCCAGGATTTCGTACATCCCCGATCGCAGGGTCTCATTCTCGGCCAGAACTTCCTCGTAGCGGTTTTGCATCTCCGAGCTGGCTGCTCCATCTCCTTGTCCACGTCGCGGGGAGTTCTCCAGGGGCATGCTAGGGGGAACTTCACCCATTTCGCTGGGTTGGGGCAGGGTTTCATCCAGGGGCTGGGGCTGATCCTGCTGCTGCAGCTCCAGGAGCTTGCGTCTAGAGAAAAGATGGCAAATTAAATTATTGCTTGGAAAATTCACAAAATGCAAACCTTAATTCACTCTTGTCCAGTTTCAGCTGGAGACGCAGTTCCTCCGAG
Source organism: Drosophila setifemur (assembly GCA_021224005.1). Classification (NCBI taxonomy): domain Eukaryota; kingdom Metazoa; phylum Arthropoda; class Insecta; order Diptera; family Drosophilidae; genus Drosophila; species Drosophila setifemur. The sequence goes on from JAJJHY010008789.1 coordinate 17,016,416, forward strand.
GTGCGCAGTTTCAGGGTCAATCTCTCAATCTGCTTATCCTTGTTGCGCTGCTTGGACCTCACATTCTTGGCCAGCACCACCACGTCCTGGGGTATGTGGAGGCGACGTCGCAGAAGCTCATTCTCCTGCACAACCTCGTGCAGGGAGTTCAACTCCTGGATGTACTTCCTCAGCTGCTTGTCCCGATCCGCCAGCTTTTGCTCCAGACCCGAACAACGCCGCAAGGCGGGCACCAAACCATCTTCACCTTGTTTATAGGATTCCAGAGCACTGAGGGCGTGCAGGGCCTGCTTGGATTTGAGGACATTATCCTGCTCGGCGACCTCCAGCATCTCTGAAAGCTGCTGACTCCGGGCATTGGCCACTCGCAGGCGCTCTTCGATAAGCTGGCAACATGCTCGGGGCTGCTCCGGATCCTCGGCTCGTTCCCGCTCCAGGCACAGCTGGTTCATCACCTTGGTGGAGCTGACCATCTCCTCGGCCATGGCCTGCAGCTTGGCCTCCAGCTTCTCGATCCTCTGCTCACGGGCTTCCAGGAGCTGGGGGATTAAGAGATTACATTTCTTAATTTATAAATTCTTTTTTTTTAATTTTAAGTTTTTCCCTACATGTCTTAGTTTGATGTGCTCCTCTTCGGTTTGGCTTTGGCTTTGACTGGACGAAGTGGTTATCATAGAGGTGGTGCTCTTGCCCTCCAGCTGTTTTCGCAGGTGTTCCACCTCCTTGTCCCGCTCCTCGAGTGCCTGCCTCCAGCCCAGAGATTTGGTCTCATATTTGTCCAGGAACTGGCGCATTTCCAACTCCTGCTTTTCCCGCTCCACCTCCAGGAAGGTGACATTGCCCTCCAGGCGGGTGATCTCCAGACACTGCTGCTGCTCCTTCTGCTTGAGGATCTTTCGCTCCTGTTCCACCTTACCGATGTCCTGGCTCAGTTGCACCAGATTGGCCTTGATGTTCTGGAGCTCCCGCTCGTGGAGCACTATGGTCTTGGATTGGGCAATGTTCTGGTTCTGAAGGGTCTGAAAATTATATATAATAAATCATTTTAGAATTTATTCAATTATTTTTGTATTTAATTTAAAAAAGAGTTGGAAAAATCAATCACCTCGATTTCCTTGAGTAGCCTCTTGATGTGCTTGTTCTTGGAGTCGATGTTCTGCAGCAACTGCTCCTGTTTATCCAACTCGGACAGGGGATCCGAGGAGTCCTTGTCACTGCCCTCCGCCTGCTGGGCCGCCTCCCTCAAGCGCTCCTCCAACTTCCGGATCTCGTCACCAAACTGAAAGGGTATTTAAATATAAATGATACACGATAATCTATAACTTACCTCCTTGGTCTTGCCCTTCAGGTTATCCCGCTCATCCTCCAGCTTCTGCAGCATTCGCTTGAGCTTGTCATTCTCGTCCTGCAGGCGACGGTCACTGGATGCACCTCCTCCTCCGCTTACGCCTCCACTACTATTACCGAGATCCTGCTGTAACTTCTGCACCTGCTCGCCCTTGTACTCCAATACGGCCAAGGTGAGCTCCAGGGTTTTGCGCAGCGACTTCTTCGGCAGCTCCTCGATGGACTCGGCCAACTCGAGGAGCGTCTCGTAGAGCTCCTGCTTCTGGCGCGAAGAAAAGTCGCGGAACTTGCGCACCGATACGGTCTCCGGGATGTCCATGCTCATCTTGATTTTGCTGGCTCATGGCCTCGCTCCTCGGCAGCTCCTCGCGTTCTGAGTGAAAACTTTCCAACCGATTTCTCCAGGAGCTCGTTTTGTTTGGTTTTCATTTTCCGAGCGGTTGTTATGTCAACTAAAAACATGAGAAAGCAAGTTCAATGGGGGTTGTCGAAGTTTTAATACCCTTTCTTTGAAATATGATATAAGGAATATATAAATATCGAAATACTAATTAGTCAGATATTAAGTAGTCTTAACTTCCCCTTCGAAAATCTCAACATTCCTGAATTAAGAGATACATTTACTATTAATTCATAGCGATAAAATTGATGTAAATGTATAGATATAATAAAATGTGTCCTGAGTAATAATTAATTGAATTTAATTTAATTTAATTACTAAAATATGTTCAGTTCTTGTAAGATATTTATGATGCAATTATTTGATTTCATGTTTTCATAATATTTAAAAACTCTGTAGAGTGGCTTTTTAATAGATTTAAATACTTTTTAAATACATTTTCCTAAATTTATGCACTGAAAATATGTATCTTGACCATAATTGCACTACCCCTTTATAAGGGTAGGAGCAAACCCGTTCGGGGGTTGACTTGACCCGACTGACTCACGTGCCCGGAGCTCCGGAGTCCGGAAACGGGGGTGCCGGTGTTCGTTAATGACCAGGTCTTTGTTTTTGTTGGCATTTTGTTTTGCTACCTGCTTCGGCTGCGTACACAAAACTTTCCTGACAGGATAATTGCACCGCGTAGGTAGCTCCCCATATGAACCACTACCACCAACCCGGGGATATGGTGAACATGAGCGGGAACGGGTCTCCTCCACAAACAAAAATGGCAATCGGTAACCAGGAAAGTGTTAATTGGCAAAGTGTCAAAGGCTGAGTCCTGAAATTGAAAAGCCATTTCGGATGGCCCCGTCTCCTGGAGCCGCTCCGTCTCCGCCTCCTGCTCCGTCTCCTGCTTCGCCTACTGCTCCGTCTCCGGCTCTGTCTCCTGCTTCGTCTCCTGCTCCTGTTTCTGCTCCTTCTTCTGCTGCTGCTCCTGCTCCGTTTCCTGCTACTACTACGTCACCCGCTCCTTTTTCTGTTGTCCGTCCCGTTTCTGCTCGACACCAAAAGAAAATGCAGTTTATCTTTTGTTGAATAAACAATAATATATATGGAAGCAAAATCTAAAGGCACACAACTTTTATACTTAATTCTGCAACTTATATCGAAAAATTAAATAGAATAAAAAAAAATATGATTATTTTGTTTTTTTCCAGTGCACCTGCTTTGACAACTCGTTGAGTTGCCATAAACATTACGTTTTGGCTACATGTGTAAAAATAATTGAAACTAATGGCAAACGACTTCGGTTGCCCTCCCATTAGTGGATTCGCCCTTTGGGAGCGACAGCTGGCCCGAAAATTGAAATGATATTTCAAATGCCCAATTACCAATTACGGGCAGCTTTTTGGCCATTTATTACCAAGCCAGAAAGCCATCAACACCCCTCCTGTTGCACCATGTCCAAAGTGGTGTTGATGGATTTATTTATTGATTTAATTGTTCCAAAATATTCAAAAATACCATAAAATGTTATTTATGTGAGTAATTTAATTAAGATTCGGATGATTTTAAAATAAATTAAAATATATTTATACTCCTCCTTAGGCACATGAATCTGCCTGACCAGCCTTGTGGCTCTTGGCATCCAATTGCAGGAGCATCAGCTCATAGGTGACCAGAGTGGCTATCATCTGGAAGAAGGAATTGAAAACTTAGATCTTAAATCCCTTCTAGACTTACCCCAAAGAGACTCCTTCTGGTCAAGTAGAACAGTCGATAGCCGGAGAGTCCTACGAATTCGCTGGTAATTTGATTGGCGAATCTTTGCACCTCCTGAGTCCACTGATCGCTGGACACCTGATACAAGGACTTCAGGGGCAGTAGCGACGCATCGTGTATCCTGGAGGCTGTCATAAAAACAAGACTTGTTCTTGCCATCAGAAAGATGAGTGAATACCAAAAATACACGTAATTTAGGGGATGTCGTAGTTTACTGGAAAGGAATTACAAATTTAAATAAGTTTAATGTTAGGAATTACTTAAGCTTCACTCACGTAAATATAGCCAACGCCTGATTACAAATCACATAAACATTATTCGCACAGGATACAAATACAATACTCGATATACTGGCATCCACAAAACTATTCAGTTCACATAGACGAATGTGATCCCTACGGATATCGGTCCACAATGCATCCGGAACATGCTGATAGATACAAAAACTATTCGATTACTATTTTTTAAATATAGATACCCGGGATATTACTCGGTTTGCCAAGGCCAGGACACGATCGGCAAACTGTTGGAACCTTTGGGCCAGGCTAACACTGGTGAATACTATAAAGATGTCCATAAAGTTCCATATAAAGGTGAAGGCTCCGCCTAACCACTGGCAATAAAACATCAAACATATGTCAAAAAAACAAAATAGTGATATATTTTTCTAAAAATTAATTTAGATTTTTATATGATACTTACAAATGCATAGCACACGGAGAAAATATTGTAAGGCATCAGAGTAAAGACGTCCGAGAATTCATTTTCCAAATAGTATCCAAAGGCAAGTCGTGAAAGATTTGTATGGCAATGAAAGATATGCATTCTATAGCTAAAATATCCAGAGGCATAGTAAAGCATATGTTCCACTGATAAAAAAGAAACCTAATAGAATACCTAAAATAAATTGTTATAAAATAAACTCACCTCCCGCCAGGCAACCAATGCTGATACCTATCAAATTAATTTTGGTTCGCAAACTCCTCTGACAGCGTTTGTAGGGAGGAAACAGCATCAGGATATCCACGGAGCTCCAAGGCAACATTATTTGTGACCAGGATCTGGCAAAGCCAGTGAAGTTCAGCCAATTAACAATGGCCACAATGTTGAAAACCAAACCAACTGCATTTGGTAGCACATTAATAGAGTTTAATTAGTTCTAACAAACCCCAACCTACGCATATTTCTTGCATTAAGTCCAGCTTTGAAAAGTATATCAGCCACAATCATGGTTTTAATTCCACCCAAGATCAGGAAAATTCCGGTAAAGGCCATGGAAAAGCTCTTTACCTTAAACTTCACATCCTGGGGATCCCGACTTCTAATATTGGATAATGGCATGATGCCGAAAAATTGTGACAGACAGAGGTCTACAAATAAATTTAAGGATACAAAATATAGGCTAATAATTGTTTTTGTTACTTTAAAATAAATACAAATTTTGATGAATAAATAACAACAATAAATATATCTACTCAATAAAATAAACTAAAATATTCCGATGAATACAAAATTTATCGCAATCTAGAAGTTAAATCCAGTAGTAAAATTCTCAAAAAATTCCTGGAGCACCTACATGGTCTGATGGCTCTGTAGAAGGTATCCAGTTTCTCGAACTCCATGCCTCCTTTGGCACATCGCCATTTTATGGCCACAACAGCTTTTTGCTCGCGTCGTCGCTCCTTCAGATGCCGCAGGATGCCATCCGGTGTCTTCGACATGATCCTGAACTCTAAAGGTCCAGGTTATCCAATTCCTTGGCCTGAACTTGTCTCATAATTGTTGTTTACGGTTAGTGGCCAAGCCAGCTTAGCCTAAAACCCGTAATTAGTCCCCAAAGGCGGCAATTCAATGGTCAACGACCAAACCAATGAATGGGTGACCCAACTCCGCCCCATGACAAGCTTTGGACCCATTTAAATATTCGCAGTTCATTTCGTGTCAGTGCAAAAAATACCAGCGTCATGGAAGGACTCACATTGAATTTGCGGAAAATTCAGGGAAAGGCTAATGGAGCCAAGTCGGAAATTCCGGCTCCCAAATATGGGGAGCAGGCAAATCCCGAGCCAAATGTTTTGGCCAGCGAAAAGCAACCGAATTATTCGGACTTGGATCTCTTTCATCGAGCTGTGTATCCTTGTAAGTGAATCGAGGAATATATATTTTAATTAAATATCTAAAACTAGGAATATTAAATATTATTTTGAACCCCCTTCCTCAGTTATGTTCCTGGCCCAATGTTTTGCTATAATGCCATTGCTGGGCATCCGGGAATCCAATCCACGTCGCGTTCGGTTTGCCTACAAATCCCTGCCCATGGTCATCACTGTCATCTTCATGGTGTCCACCACCATAATTTTCTCGGGAATGTTCAGGCACCTGGTCCTCATTGGGATTAGCGCCAAGAACTTTGGTGAGATTTGCTGAAGTTTCATTTTACTTTAAATATTATTTTTTGGATATTTCCAAGTGGGTCTGGTTTTCTTTGGCTGTGTGCTAATTGCCTATGTGGTTTTTATTCGCCTGGCTCGACGATGGCCTTCACTCATCCGTCTTTGGACCAAAACGGAGATGGTATTCACCAAGCCGCCATATGAGATTCCCAAAAGGAATCTCTCACGCAGAGTGCAATTAGCTGGCTTGGCCATAGTTGGTCTATCTTTAGGTAAGTTGATTGGTATAGTTATATATATTTGCATAGTATTATGGTATATTTATTAGGTGAACATGCCTTGTACCAGGTTTCGGCTATATTGTCCTACAAGCGACGCATTAATTTGTGTCCCAATATCACGGATGTGGCCTCATTTGATAATTACATACAGAAAAACTATGACTATGTGTTTCAAGTTCTACCCTACAGTCCAATTATAGCTGTTTTTATTCTGGCAAGTATCTACAAATATTTTAGATTATCTACTCTATATATTAAAAATATTTTAAATATTTTAAATATGCTGAAAATATTTCTTCAGCTCTTGAACGGAGCCTGCACCTTTGTGTGGAACTATATGGATCTGTTTATAATGATGATCAGCAAGGGTATCTCCTATCGTTTCGAGCAAATCACAGCTAGGATTCGTCAGCTGGAGCACCAGGAGGTATCCGAATCCACTTTCATCCAAATCCGAGAGCACTATGTCAAGATGTGCGAGCTCCTGGAATTTGTGGACACCTCCATGTCCAGTCTTATACTTCTCTCCTGTGTGAATAACTTGTACTTTGTGTGCTATCAGCTGCTCAATGTTTTCAAGTGAGTGAGATAATCTTTAAATAATATTCTAATTAATAATTAATATTTATTTTTAATGTTAACCCACAGTAAACTGCGCTGGCCCATTAATTACGTATATTTCTGGTACTCCTTGCTGTACCTCATCGGGAGGACTGCCTTTGTTTTTCTAACAGCAGCGGACATCAATGAGGAGTCCAAGAGGGGTCTGGGAGTCCTTAGACGCGTATCCAGCCGAAGCTGGTGCATTGAGGTGGAGCGTCTCATATTCCAGATGACCACCCAGACGGTGGCTCTCTCCGGCAAGAAGTTCTACTTCCTCACCCGTCGGCTACTCTTTGGTGTGAGTTGTTGTCCAGGCGAACCAAATGCTAGTTTATGTATCCTATCCCCCCCATATCCAGATGGCTGGAACTATTGTCACCTATGAGCTGGTGCTCCTCCAATTTGATGAGGCCAATCGACGCAGAGGACTGCTACCCTTGTGCGTTTAATAAACAACTACACTTGCAAAAACTCTTATTCGTTTTAATTTTATATATTCATGAGAAATTTTGTAAAACTATTACGCAAATAAAATAATAATATTTAATTTAAAAAATATGTTTCACAAAAAAGTGTAAATAAAACAAGATAAAATATTATTAATTATTTATATTGTTTTTGTCTGTATGTTAGACTCCAACCTTAACCACTCCCTCCTGCCATTTGTCATGACAGCTGGTTGTGACAGGCACCGCAATTAGTTGTGAATACTTAGTTGGTAAATCGTTGAACTTGGCCACGCCCCCTTGATTTCATCAAGGGGCTTTTCGCACGCCAGATTCGCACTCCGAGGGAACAGTGTTAAATTGGCCATGCCGCAGGGCGAGACTTTCCATCGGGCGGTCTCCAAAGGTGAGGTTCTTTTTTTAAATTTTCAATTGTACTTAATTGTTAATTATATTTTAACCTAATTTAAATTATTATATTTCCTAGTTCTTTTTATCACGCAAATCTACGGTCTGCTGCCCGTGAGCAATGTTCGCGCCTTGGATGTGGCGGAGATCCGATATCGATGGCTCTCGCCTCGCATCCTCTACTCCGGCCTCATTGTGATCCTTAATCTCTGCGAATTCGGTGCCGTGATCAACTATGTCATCAAGGTGGCCATTACCTTTCACAACTCCAGCACCCTATCCTTGTATATTGTCTGCTTATTGGAGCACCTGTTCTTCTGGAGATTGGCCATCCGTTGGCCGAGCATCATGCGCACCTGGCACGGAGTGGAGAAGCTATTTCTAAGGGTACCCTATCGATTCTACGGGGAATACAAGATGAAGAAACGCATTTACGTTGTCTTTGCGGTGGTGATGTCCTCGGCATTGGGTGAGTGTTTAGAGATGAGTCGATATAGCCATGTACTTCTCTACTGTCATTTTCTTAATTGATATAATTATATATATATTATTTCGTAAAAAATATATCTTTCCTTTAGTGGAGCACTGCCTGCTGCTGCTCAATTCGTTTCACCTCAGTAATTTGGAACGCACGCAGTGCAAGATTAATGTCACCTACTTGGAGAGTATCTACAAATGGGAGCGACCACATCTCTACATGATTTTGCCCTATCACATTTGGTTGCTGCCCTTCTTTGAGGTGGGCTTTTCCAGAACTTATTCCTATAATACTTATTATTTATATATCTAACTCTTTAGTGGATAAACCAGACCATTGCCTATCCCCGCTCCTTCACCGATTGCTTCATAATGTGCATTGGCATTGGCCTGGCAGCTCGATTTCATCAGTTATATCGTCGGATTGCCGCCGTGCATAGGAAAGTAATGCCAGCTATATTTTGGACAGAGGTTCGGGAACATTATCTGGCCCTAAAGCGTTTGGTTCGTCTTTTGGACGCGGCCATAGCTCCATTGGTTCTACTGGCCTTTGGCAACAACATGTCCTTCATCTGCTTTCAGTTGTTCAACAGCTTTAAGTGAGTTTTATTAAGATAAAAGTTATTTGATTTTTTTTTTAGTTCTAATTATAAATTAATTATTTATTCATATATATTTATCGTAATTTGTAACAGAAACATTGGCGTTGACTTTCTTGTAATGGTGGCCTTCTGGTACTCCCTGGTTTTTGCCATCATTCGCACGTTGTTAACAATTTTCGTGGCCTCCTCAATCAATGATTTTGAGCGGAAAATTGTCACAGCCCTACGAGATGTGCCCACCAAAGCTTGGTCCATAGAGGTAGGATCGGGTTTATATGTTTTTAATTGTTAGAAAATAGAAAATAATTTAATTTCCAGGTTCAGAGGTTCAGTGAGCAGTTGGGCAATGATATGACAGCCCTTTCTGGAAGCGGCTTCTTCTACCTAACCCGCTCACTCGTCCTGGCAGTGAGTTCAAATATCATAATTTTTCAATTGTAATTTAATTATAGTTAATAATTTCCCTAATCCCCAGATGGGCACCACAATTATCACCTACGAGCTCATGATATCGGATGTCATCAACCAAAGTTCCATCCGGCAAAGGACTCTCTACTGCAGGGAGTTCTAGATCCCAGAAATAAGCACTCGAAATACCACAAACATCCAGTCATAAGTGTCACGCCCCCCCCCACAAAACCCCACTAAATCCGCAATTCGGATCCTAATCTTTAAATAAAATGCAAAATGAATGGTGCACGCCTCCTAGTTTATGCCGTCAAGTGGCGTGTCCTGTTGGTCCTGCTAAATTATCCGATTTCCATTTGCTCGGCGACTGTCAAGCCATGAGGCACTCGGGTCAGAAGGGCACCAGGAACACCCTCCAGCACGCCATTGGTCCTTGTGAGTGGCTTTCGGTGTTTATATATCACTTTGGAGATTCCCTAATTTCTTGGATTTCCAGTCCTGGTGATAGCTCAATTTTTTGGCGTACTTCCGGTTTCCGGTGTTTGGCCGAGTTCTCGGCCGGAAAAGGTTCGTTTCCGGTGGCTTTCCCTCTCATATCTGGTTGCTCTGGTCCTGTTTACCTTCTCCATTGTGGACTGCGTGCTGTCCTCCAAAGTCGTGCTCGATCATGGCCTGAAAATCTATACCATAGGTTGGTCTTAGTTACAAAAAACGATTTAAAATTTCTTAAAATTAAAATAAATTATATGTTTTTTCCCAATTTACTGAAGCATATTAACTTTGCAATTTATTTGATATCCTATTCTTAATTAAGTAACGTATTAATTTAGCTGATGTATTTGTTTCAGGATCCCTCAGTTTCAGCGTCATTTGTATCTTTTGCTTTGGTGTGTTCCTGCAGCTCTCCCGACGATGGCCGCATTTAATCCGCAGAACAGCGGAGTGTGAGCTGATCTTTCTGGAGCCTGGGTATGATTGCAAATATGGACGCAGTTACTCCAGTCGTCTCCGGCTTTGGGGCATCATCATGTGTGTGTCCGCCCTTTGTGAGCACTCCACCTATGTGGGCAGCGCCTTGTACAACAATCATTTGGCCATTGTGGAGTGCAAGCTGAATGTGAACTTCTGGCAGAACTATTTCCAGCGCGAAAGGCAGCAGCTCTTCCTGGTGCTGCACTTCTCCGAGTGGTGGATACCCTTCATCCAGTGGACCACCCTGTCGATGACCTTCGTGTGGAACTTTGTGGATATATTCCTGATCCTGATCTGTCGTAGCATGCAGTTACGTTTCCAGCAACTGCACTGGCGCATCCGTCAGAATATGGGTAAACAGATGCCGCCTGAGTTCTGGCAGCAGATTCGTTGCGATCTCCTGGATCTCAGCGATCTCCTCGGGCTCTACGACAAGGAGTTGTCCGGGCTGATAGTCCTTTCGTGTGCCCACAATATGTACTTTGTGTGTGTGCAGATTTATCACAGCTTTCAGTGAGTGCAAATTTCAAATACTTTTACGGTTATTTAAAAGATACTAAATGTTGGACTGTAGATACAATTAATATAAAAAAATATATTGTTATAAATCATTGG
>JAJJHY010008789.1:17032641-17108449 GCA_021224005.1 Drosophila setifemur
TAGTGCTCGGAAAAAAGCCTTCCAGGAGAGTTGCGAGGCCTACAAGACTCATATCGAGACGGAGTACGAGGTCCGGAATCAACCGCCCAGTAAGTAAATTTAATCCCAAATATAAATTTTAAAAGTGCAAGTAAAGAATAAAATAGTTATTAAATAAAGATTATTAAAAAATAAATCAATTGCCTTAATAAAATGTGAATTTATGATCCAATCTAAAAATATTTTTTACCAGAACTTCCTCGCAGCAACCGGGAAGCATTCCTCAGCGATGGCAGCTTCCACCAAGCCGTGGGAAGAGTCCTCCTCTTCGCCGAATTTTTCGCCATGATGCCGGTGAAAGGTGTCACTGGGAAACATCCTTCAAACTTGAGCTTCTCATGGCGAAATATTCGTACCTGTTTCTGTCTGGCTTTCATTGCCTCCAGTGTGATCAACTTTAGCCTTTCGCTGTTTAAGGTCTTAAACAATCCGATAAGTTTCAACAGCATCAAACCGATCATATTCAGGGGCTCTGTCCTGCTGGTGCTGATCGTGGCTCTCAAACTAGCCAGGCAGTGGCCCCAATTGATGCTGTTCTGGCACAGCGTGGAACATGATTTGCCCCAGTATCAGACGCAGACGAGCAGGCGGAAAATGGGTCACACCATTTCCATGGTTATGTTGGTGGGCATGATGCTGTCTTTTGGTGAGTAAAAAAAAAAAAATAATAATAATAATGCAAGTGTTAAATATATATGCAACTTTCAAAATTTTTAAACCATTAATTTTTTTTTATTTTATTATCTAAATCAAAAATAAACATAAATGTAATGTGTTCGAAAAGTATACAATTAATCTTACCTAGTGGTTTTTAATACCTATGAAAAGTTTTAAATTATTTCTGGTTAATTTTTAATTTAAATGTAAAGATTTCATTATGATTTATATTAATTAATATTTTCCCCTTAGCCGAGCACATTCTCAGTATGATATCGGCCATAAACTACGCATCATTTTGCAACAGCACCGCCGATCCCATCCAGAACTTTTTTCTGCGCACCAACGACGAGATCTTCTTCGTGACCAAATATTCCACTCCATTGGCATTGTGGGGCAAGTTCCAGAATGTGTATTCGACTTTCATCTGGAACTACATGGACTTGTTTGTGATGATTGTGAGCATTGGATTGTCGTCCAAATTCCGACAGCTCAACGATGATTTGCGCAATTTCAAAGGCATAGTGAGAAGCTTCCATTGAAGTGTTGAATATATGTCTATATAGATATTGTATTTGCAGAACATGTCGCCTTCCTACTGGTCAGAGCGACGCATTCAGTATCGGAATATTTGCATACTTTGCGATCGAATGGATGATGCCATATCCCTGATTACCATGGTGTCCTTCTCCAACAATTTGTACTTCATATGCGTGCAGCTTCTAAGGAGTCTCAAGTGGGTTGAGGGATATGTATACGAGTATTTTTGAATTCTTAGATCGAAATTTGAATCTTTTTCTAGTACCATGCCATCGGTGGCCCATGCGGTTTATTTTTACTTCTCCCTGATCTTCCTGATTGGTCGCACTCTGACCGTTTCACTTTACTCCGCCAGTGTGCACGATGAATCCAGGTTGACCTTGCGCTACCTACGATGTGTGCCCAAGGAGTCCTGGTGCCCGGAAGTCAAGAGATTTACCGAGGAGGTCATCAGCGATGAGGTGGCTTTGACGGGAATGAAGTTTTTCCATCTCACCAGGAAGCTTGTATTGAGTGTAAGCTATAAATTATTTAATAACTAAGAAAATATAAAATAAAATTAATCATTTTGCAAGGTGGCTGGAACCATTGTAACCTACGAACTGGTGCTCATCCAATTCCACGAAGACAACGACCTGTGGGACTGCAACCAGAGCTACTACTCGTAGACCAACAAAAATAAACCACAATTTGTATTGCATAATAAATAAAAAATCATCTTGCACTTTATTATTATCGTTATTGGTTTAAAGCGGTAAAAGGAAACCAACAAAATGTCGCTCGTAATATCAATCGGTTACATTGCCTAAATTGTACGTCACATTATCCGCCTAAAGAGATTCTACAAGTGTTCCACCGCGTGTAGATTCCACAAATATCAAACTCGTCCATTGAGATTGCTCGCTAAGTTTACTTACTGTCTATGATCGGCTATGTCCGATGGGTGGTGGATGGTGTGAGGATGTAAATGTGGATGTGGATGTGGGGGCACCTAAACTTCTCACCTACTGGCATGGGGTCACTCAGTGTCAGTGTTAGTTTCGTGCTCAGATCGCTTCGAATATACAATATGCGCGCGGTTGTTTTTTTCGTTTTCGTTTTCTTTTTTATGTTTTTTTTTTTTTGGGATGCAAAAATTCAGCTAATCATTTTCCATTACTTATGTTTAAAATTCAGTTAAGAGTTTTCTCGCGTTTCTCGCTTCTACCAGGAAAAGGTAACATGTTCGGAAGTTTTGGTGGTTTCTGGTTCTATTACAAAATGTGTGGATGAAGCGGAAGCTACACGATTACTACATGATATCAATACGTGTGTCTGTGTGTATATATAGGATCCTACTAATACGATTTCTACGGCTGCCAATAAAGAGCTACAAAAACTCGTTCGATGTCTTGCTGAGAACGCCCGAAGAAAATATTCTTCACACACGAGGAAAGGATATATGGGGGAGATGGTGAGAAGGCAAACTTAAAGTATCACAAAGATTGAGATCTTAAATTATAGCATAGCGAGAGAGTAGGATATAGCCTTAGTTCGTACCGAAGATGGGGGTAATGCAGAAACGGGCAGCGAGTGTGTGTGGCATCAGCGTTTGCGTTTGCTTTAGCGTTTGTGAAACAAGTCTGGGGGCATCGTCCTCAGCGGGGAATCAGTGCCGCTTGGCATCGTACTGCTTGACCTTCTCCGGTATAGCAGCCTTCTCCACGACCACGTGCAGGCCCAGCTCCTCCAGGGACTTTACGTAGACCAGCTTGCGCCAGAACTTTGTGCTGTAGTTATAGAATCGTTTTAGAATATTTTAAAGAAGTTAACAACCCTCAACCCACCTCACAAAAGGCCGCGCCATCCACACCAAAGACTTGATCCAGAAAGTGGGATGCACCAGATACATATGCTTGAGGCTCTTGCGCAGTCGGCGATCCAGCAGCTGATAGCATCTGCGGGAGGATTAACCAAGTTAAAGGATTAAGCAAATAAAAACCTACAAAAAAAAAAACCCACCTCTTGAGCCAGGGAAATGGCGGCACATTGCGCCGGTTGGACCCACCATGCAGGTAGATCAACACATAATCATCCGTGACCAGCTGCTCCAGAGTCTTTACCACATACAGAAACAAGTTGTCCATCACATAGCTGTAGTCCGCTCTCGATCTATCCGGCAGATGGCAGGCGGAGAAGATGACTATGGCATTCTGCCCGCCAGACTTCAGATATCCACCGTGGGATAGGACGCGCTTGTACGGCTCGATTACCTTCATATCGATCTCGCGAGTGCGTCCATCGGGCAAAGTGATCTTCTGCCAGTTGCGGGAATCGCGACGCTCCTCGGCAGCCGTATATTGCGGTAGGCTGGAGGCGGCATTGGCATTTGGCGTGGGCGTGGTGGCCAGGCCAAACTCCAGATCCAATTCCAGGTCATCATCGTGGTCGGGCAGCAGCTCCGGACCCTCACAGTCATCGTCGTCGTCCTCGCCATCGAGGCCATCGATCAAGGAACTGGAGGGACTCAGCGAGGCCAGATTGTGTTCGATATCCTCGTCATCATCGAAACTGTGATTCGAGATGGAATCCAAGCTGGAGATGTCCTCGCCACCCGGTAGAGTGGTAGTTCTCTTCGCCTTCTTGCCATTGCCGTTGGGCATCAGGGACACGGACTGAAAGTTCGACTCCACTGCTGCCAAATACTGTGAGACATCCGCATCGGATTCGCTGCTCAGAATGTCCGGACTGTTGGCCCGCAAAAGACTGATCTTTGCATCCTGCGGCTTACTCCGCGTTTGGTTGAGGGAGTTCTTCACCTGCACCGTTTCCGCAGCGGGCACTACGTCGGGGAAGTTGCTGCGCTTGTCCGGATTCTTACCCAAGAAGGGCTCGGAGTCGGAGTCCGTGTTTGTGGGCGACATCAGCGGATGGCTGTTGGCCAGAGTGCGCTCAATGACCTGCCTTTGTGGCATCGTCTCCATGGGCAGCAGCAGTATTCTGTTGTCCAGAGTGGAGTTGGTTTTCACGTCCAGCACGAGATCCTCCTTGCCTCCCGTCTCCTTCTCCAGTTCTAGGATGTTCTTCTGCGGCACTGCGTTCAAGCATTCATCCGCCAGCGGTGAGACACCCGTGGAGTCCGACGGCGTCTCAGAGATGTCCATTTTGCTCGGGCAATCCGATTGCGAAGATTCCGATTCCGGGTAATGCAAACTGCAAATCGATTAGTCATATTCAGTCGACTGTTTTGTTTGGGCTGTAGTTGTTGGCAAAGGCCGTTTTCCTACCTCATAGTTATCCCTTTTATCTGTACACGTTGTGTTGAAGGTGCGGCGGTGCGATGTGTGTGGAACTCAGCAGTTCCATTTCCATTTATTCCTCCTACAACGCGAATCCATTTGGTTTGTTTTCCAAATTTCCCAACAAAATTCTACAATTGCAGTTGCAGTGTGACCGTAGGCGGCAGGTAATTTGTAACCAAACACTAAGCAAAAATGCCGGCCAAATAGTTTGGTCATACCAAAAACGGTGCTGCCCTACTTTTAAAGGGTATTTTCCGTTGTCTTAAATTTTCCCCTTAAATATTCCTTTGATTGTGAAGATTTTCGCAAAAAAACCTCTTATAACTTAGAACTGAGAATTTGAAAAATACTTAAAAAAAAAACATCTGTATAAAAAATTGTATTGAAGTCTTTAATATAATTATTTTCCTCTGTTTAAAGTAAATATTGGACAAATAAGCGAAATAAAGATAATTCCAATCTCAACAAACTCCAAGGTTTATGTTCATCTCAAACAATTTCTAAAAAAAATCACATCCAGGCATCACCGAAAAATCATTTCAAATCGTTAACAACGCTAGCTTTATTGGTTTATAGCACTTTAGGTTACTTGATTAGTTCACTGGGTGGCAATGTTCAACATCTTCTTGACCTCCTCCTTGTACTTGGCCAGGTTGTACTCGTTTTCGCCCTCGTTGATGAGCTGCTCCACGCTCTGGGCATACGTGGGACTGGGAGCCACCTTCGGCGCACCCTCCTTGGCAGTCCAGTTGAGGATTCCCTCCGCAGAGAGCTTCGATTGGTTTCGTTCGAACAGATACACCTCCATATCGGCCTCTGACTTGGTTGCCTCCCAGGGTTCGGTCACAAAGGACTCGTGATAGCAAGCTGTCAGCAAATACAAAGCGTAGTCGTAGTTCTGCTTCTTGAGAGGACACCGATCCGTGACGAAGGTGAGAATGTCCGTTTCCTTGTCATAGCGATCGCCAACGAGCCGCAGGAACTTGTCCCGGGCATGTGCGTCAAACTTAAGATCCGACAGCTTCAGTGTTATGGTAACCCTCCTCGCCTCGGGATTCCTAATGGTGGGCAAGCTCTGGAGGTAGTCCGTGGTAATGACCTCCACTGGGAAGTGACGCTGCCACTTGGCCTCCGTTTCCAGACCCTTTGGCCAGGGGGTGCAGAACTTCTTGATCGCTTCGCACTGCTGCCGGATGGCGGGCGGTGTCAAGTGCAGGAAATTGGGTATTTTCATCAGCTCCGCATTGGCGAACTTCGACGGGGCCGCTGCTCCTCGTTCCGTGAAGCCCTGCCGGAGGGGAAGAGGCACACTGGCTGGGTGAAAGGACCTCGGTCCTGGCCACGCCGCCGTCCAATCCTGATCCACAGCCATGCGATTGGAGCGGGGCGGGGTCACCGGATCCCTTCTCACATCCCTCCTTCTCTGGAACTGCTGCTTCACCGTTCGCAGGCTCAGCACACGGAATTCTTTAGAGGATTTTTACAGTTATATTACAAAGATTTCATAGTTTTGGCACCTTTGTTTACCTTCCTCATCCTCGATCTCTCCGGACGCCTGCTGTTGGCTGGAAAAAACCCGCAGGCTAGACTGTCCTGCCTGTTTTCTGAGGGTATTCTGCGTCCAGAATCGAGTCAAGCCAGCCGACATGGTTGTGCGCTTTAATTTCTCTGAGTAAATCGAAGTTTTATTCAAGAAACTGGAAAGTTAATGCGGCTTTTACGTAAACCATGCGACTGCAGACTGCCAACTCTGTTCGAATGGCAGGAACAGCTGGTGGATTTTCCCGGGTCCTGCCAACTTGTCAAGAAAGAATTTTAATATGTTTAAAAAATTTTGATATTTCACTTTAAAATTGTATTTGCATTTGTTTTAAACAAAATTACAATTTTTTTAATATAAACAGCTATTTGTGGTATTATTTTCAAAATTTATTTAAATATTGAAAGCTTGTACCTGGCAAAATAATTATTAAACTATCTAAATTTGATATTATAATCAATTTAAAAACTATTAAAAGTGGAGGAAATATTGTTAAATACTGAAAATATTGGAAAGCCATATTTGAAGATAATTTAAAAGTTACAAATATTATTAATAATGGCAGAAAACTCAAAAAGTGTTAATTATTTAAAAACTACGTTTTTTTTTAAGATATTAAAATCTTAATCCCTTTGCATAAACCCAATTGATTTATAAATAATAAAGACATAATTTATTTGCTGCTGAATACGAATTTATTCACGAAATCATGAAAAGTTACAGATTTTCGAATATATTTTGTAAAATATATATAGTTACCGTCGAAAAATAGATATCTCCCCGATTCGTTGTTCGCATTCCATTTATATACACTTTTATTTGGGTAAAATAATAGAAAAATATAAGTTGGATGTTTGGTAATTGGTAATATGGCTAATAAAAAGGATAAGTTCCATCCACCTCCTGCTCCTGCTCTTGTGCATGTGCTCCTTTTATGTACATCTGGTAATTATAGTTATTATTAGTAGTAAAACAATAGAAAACATTTAGCGTTATTCTGGTAAAACCCCGGGGAACTAAAGCTACAGTAAACCTAGGTCCTCCATCATCCGTCTTCCGTCCTCCTTAGTGGATCTCCTGCTTCCACTTGTCGCGGGCCTCCAGCTTGGCCTCCGGCACCAGGGAGCTCTTGGCCCCGCCCAGGATGTTGGTGGTGGCCTGAGTGGCCAAGACCGCCGGGCAGACCACCAGCTGGGGGATCTGGCGCACAACTGCACCCACTGCCCCGCTGTAGCCCTTCTGGTCGTGCTCCGTGATGGCAGCTTCTATTAGGGTATTGGCGGATTCATTGATTCCTTCACGTACAATGGTATAAGCATTGGCCACTCCCTCCCTCAGATCCTTGGGCCTGCCCTGCCTCCTCCTCTTGCCCTGCCTGCCGTTCTTCCGTTTCTTGAGCGAAGGTCCCGCCGAGAGCATGTCGAAAGTGGTCTCCGCCGTGAACTGCAGCAGGTGTATGATGCGGGAGGTGATCTCCAGCGCAGCCAAGGCAGTGCGAGCCGTAAAACTCTGGGCTCCTAGCTGGAACCCGCGGATAATGCGTCCGTCCTTGTTGTACTGCTCGATGGGCAGCCGGAAGAGATCGTAGACGCCCTGGAAGAGCTGCAGCACCGCATTGGTCGGTCCGATACCGCTCAGGATGTTGGGCAGCTGGTTCCGCTTGATGTCCTTCAGCCACTCCTTGGCCAGGAACTCGCAGAGCTTGTTCCAGCCGAGGATGCCTCTTCGGTTGACTATCTCCCGCAGGCAGATCCCAGAGCCCTGGAGCTGGGCCAAACCCATAATGAGTCCAGTGACAGGTCCTCGGGAGAGCTCGATCCTCCTCCCGTGATAGTCAAAGCAAATGGGCAGAGCCGGGCTGAAGATCACCTCGCGGAAGAACACTGGGGGAGCCTCTCCAGCACTGCCAGCCTCCTCCTCCACTTCTGTCTCCAGACTGTG
This sequence comes from Drosophila setifemur, assembly GCA_021224005.1. NCBI lineage: Eukaryota > Metazoa > Arthropoda > Insecta > Diptera > Drosophilidae > Drosophila > Drosophila setifemur. The sequence continues at coordinate 17,040,640 of JAJJHY010008789.1, forward strand.
TTCCTCGATCAACACATTCAGATTCCTCTCCACCATCTCCTTGACCTCCGAGTCGGGCAGTTCGTCGTTGAGTTCATCGGGCAGTTTGCTGACCGACATCACAGGCATATCACTATTGGAGGAGCTGCTGCCCTCCGCTTTGCTTGCACCTCCTGCACTGGCCGAATTCTTGAAAATCCCCGTAAAGAAGTCCTCCAGGAAGAGCAGCGTATCCTGGTCAATGTTCAGCTTGATGGGCAGAATGGACACCCTCAAGGAGCACTCCTCATCAGAGCTCTTCTGGGGATTGGGACGCACATTCAAAGCCTTCACTATCACCATGTTCTCGTCCGGCTTGTGGGAGAGATTATTCCCCGAGGGATGGTAGAGGAACTTGTTGATGTCCGAGGACCTCAACCGATCCCTGATCTCGATCTCCGACACGAGCAGCACCTGGCGCGAAGAGTACATGGAGGTCGCCGGGTAGCTCTCGTAGGAGAAGCGAATCTTGGAGAGCTGAATCTCCACCAGCACCTCCAGGTTGCGTCTGGAGCCCTTCGGCTCCTTGGGCAGTCCCTTCTTCGCGCCCCTCTTCTCCGGCTTTTCCTGCTCCTGCGCCTGCGAAACTCCATATTTATAAGTATCCGACATGCCGAAGCCACTGGGTGCGGATGAGGATGATTTCTGGGGCGGATGCTCCGGGAAATCCCTGCCCCCGTACAAATGCCACGTGAACGTCATCTCGCAGAGGGTGTAGCTGCTCTCGGGCACCGGGAAATTGGCCGGAGGACGTAGGAGATCAACCTTCTCGTGCGGCAGGCAGAAGTGATTGTCCACAATCTGAAGTGGATCATCGGATATGTAGATCTGCTTGATGCCGAACTTGTCCATGCGGGAGATCTCCTCGTCGTGGATGATATCGAAGTCGCGCTCCTCCAGCGTCACATTGCCCAATCCCAGGGAGCCGAGCTCCTGCTGCACTTGGGTGCCCAGCGAGATGTCGTGCTCCATCTGGCTCTGGGCATAGTAGGATTGCATGATCACGTTCGACTCGAAGTCCAGGATGTCGCCAATCACCGCCGGACTCTCCACCATCAGGGAGGTGGTCTGGATCTTGGCCGGAGTCGAGTTCTTCTTCTTCTCCTTGGGCTCATCGGGGAAGTAGAAGATCTCGATTCCCTCCTCTCTGTTGCCGGAGGCATTGTTAATCCTGGCATTGGGCGAGGTCTCCACATCCTTGCAAGCCTCGGCCATTAGTTTGTTCACATGGTTCTGCGTGTGATCGCTAACCTCCTGATCCTCACTGGGCTTGGGTTCGGTCGGTTTGGTTTCCTCATTCAAAACGGGCTCATCTGGAGGCGTTAAGTCCCTGTCATTGGCCACGTAGCCAATCAATTGAGCCAGCGCAGCAGCCGAGTCGTAGCAGGTCTTCATGTGCATGTCGTGGATGGAGAAGCGCAGATCCAGTCGCGGCTGGCCCTTGCCCTCCTCGTTCAATCTGAAGGATATGTTCAGCAAGCCCAGATTCAAAACAGGTATCAGGCAGTCGGAGGAGGTTTCGTTGACCATTCCCAATCGCAGGATGCAGTCCTCGGCGAGCACCCTCAAAGCGCTGCCGCTCATCGAGGAGATGATGTTGCTACTCAGAGTGCAGTAGCCCAGATCCAGGAAAGCTCTCTGCGGGAAGAACTTTGGACGATAGTCGATTCCAGCGTTCCAAACATGCAGCTGCAGCTCGGACACGAGGGCAAAGGGCTCGTACTCCTCGATGGGAAAGTCGGCCACGTCCATGAAGTCCAGCAGCTGATGCAGCCAGCTGTGCTCCGAGTTGGAGGAGTGATGCTGCAGGATAGCCCCGTTGATGCCGAAAGACATCTTCATGCGCTTGATGCGCTGCTCCGGCTGCTTCTTGATCTCGGCCACCACGGAGAGAACCTCCAAGCGCTTCCTGCCAGGCTGTTGGTGCACCTTCACGAAGTTGTATATGGTGGGCAGGAGACTCTCATCGAGTAAATCACTCCAAGCCAAGTCCAGATCCTGGTGCGTACTCCCGCAGTGCAAGGCCTCGATCTCACCCAGTTGAATGCAGAAGAAGCTCCTGGTGAGGTCGTTGTCCAGACCATTGACTGTGAAGAAACGCAGCTCCTTGATGTTCACCTGGAACTTACCGCACTCCTTCAACCGCAGGTTGCTCTCCGGGTCCAGGTGGTGGGAGAACAGGATCAGAGTTCCCTGCTCCACAAACAGCTCGAAGGAGAAGCCTTCGTTGTTTGCTTTTGGCACGGAGGAAAGGGGTAGAGGCGTCTGCTCTGCCATGGAAAAGTAGATGCTGCTCTCCATGGCGCTGGTGCTGAGCAAGAGATTCCTGCGGAACTCCTCCAGCTGCGGCTCCACCTCCGAATCCTTCCGCTCCCTGGCCTCCCCCTCCAGATCGTAGTGCGGGGAGCGCGGCTCCCACATGAAGAGATCCCCGTTCAGGCGATTGTAGATCAGCTCGTACATGCTCTTGGACTCCAGGACCACCTTGACCTGCGGCACAAACACAAAGACCTTCAGCTTGGAGGACTGAGTGCAGCTGTCGCAGAACTCGTTGATCTCCTCCGTGTCCCCGGGCAGAAAGGAGTCCGTTTTGTCCGCACCCCCATCCAATCCCTCCACGTGGGAGGTATAGCCGAATGTACACTTGGAGCTGAAGGGGGACTTCCTCAGTGGCTTCGTCTGGTTGCCCTCCCTCAGCTGGAGCACATCTATCTGGATCTTCTTGTGCGTCTGCAGGCACTTCAACAAATGCACCGCACTCTGCTTGTCCGCATCGCAGTAGAACGCATCCAGTTCATCCGAAACGATGCTGATCTGAGATCGAGCCGTGATCACCAGCCCCTGGAACTCGATGGCCAGAAAATCCCGACGCACATTTTTGCGCCACCAGGGAATCTTCTGCGGATCGGTCGCAGGTCGCCCATCCACCATGGGGAACCTCAGATGGAGCCTCAAATTCTGGCACTTAACACTCAGCTCTGTCTGGCTGGGATCTTCTGGATAGGACTCTGCTGGTTTGGTATCCCCTGCAAAGGGTGAACGCCCGAACAGGGCACCCAGGCGATCGTATATCGAGATGTCCAACTCGGCAGTGCATTCGTCCAGGCTGCACTCGATTTTGTTCGTGCTGCGATTGTGGTTCTGCTTGAACATCGAGGAGGAGCTCTGGGTGAGCACAATCTCCGGCCGGATGTGGTAGCCATCCGGGCAGTTGCGCTGGCGATCGAACAGCAGCAGGTGCTCCGTAATCCCGTCCAGAATCTCGCACAAATCCACCGCTGTGGCGGAGAGCGTAGTGCGAGAGGTGAGCTCCTGGAAGTACCTCTGCTGGCTGCCGCTCACCAGGATGGGGGCTGCCCTCAGGAGAAGGTACTGCTGCTGCTCCAAGGGCAGGTGGTGCTCTAGTTGAGTGCCCAAAAAGAAGCCCCTGGCAGTGTCCGAGTACCGAACATAACTAACATGATCGAAGACCGTGCAGCAGCTGTCAATGTTGGCGGTATTCTGGATCAGGATGTCGTTGTGCAGGGCCACTCCATAGAGCTTGGAGATCTGCACCTTGAACTTGAGAATCTCCCCGGACTTCTCCGTGTAGCCCAGCTCCTGGGGGAGGGTGTTTGTGCAGGAGGTGACCATGCTGTTGGTGGACTCGCTCATCTTGCGGCTTTTGGAGTAAACACTCCTTGGGGGGTTGCCATAACCCGAATATTCAGAGGGCTCCGGATCATTAAGGCCCGTTGACCAATCCGCATTCTGTCCCAGAATGCCCGTCATCCTGGTTGGCTGCTGCTGTGCTTGGAACTCACTGGCTGTGTGGGACTTCAAGCTCCTGCCCTGCTTCTTGGGCCGCTCCTGCTGCCCTCCAGTATTGAAGCCCTTGGAGAGCTCGATCAGCAGGTGGATTTGCCGGGGCGTTAGCATAAAATATATATCGTCCAGACTCAGTTCCAGACTGACTTTCGGGCCCGCTATATTCTCCGTTTGCTTGATATTGATTTGGATATTCTGGGCGCCCTTCAGCTCCACAATCTTGCAGAGCTGCTCGTACCGCATGGGCTCCATCCGGTGATCCATTGTGTCCAGCACCTCGGAGGTGTGCAAGCTGAGACCCTCGATCACCAGGTTGTGCTTAGCTATCATAGGCAGTGCATTGAAGTTGCTGCTGGGATCGGGATCCTCGTTGTCCTCCGCTTCTGCTTCGGGATCCGGGGAAATCGAGGCGGGCATTTCGTAGCCCGTCTTGTTCTTGTACTCCACGTGGTTGGCCTGGAAAGAGAGGACCAGATTGCGATCGGATCTGGGCAGGAGGTACTCGATATTCAAAGTAGTATTGCTCAGCTTGGCGCGTATTCTGTTCAAGACATTGTCAATGGTCTCCGCGAACTTCTCGAGGCCAATCAAGCCATTGTTGTGGTTGAGGAAGGGTATGTCGTCGTCCTGCTGCTTCATGCACTCCTCGGCCATTTGCATGGAGCTGCTCACTGAGGACCACATCGACTCCAGCATGGTGGTGCCGCTCTGAAAGCGAGTCACAGGTCTCAAAGTGATGGTTAAGTTCGAGATCTCCAGGCTGCTATCGTTCGTCATCAGCGCATTCCAGGGCACTTTCACTGTGAGGCAACCGATGTGACCCGACACCACCTCAAAGGCCCAGCCCTGGTCCTCGAAGAGATCATTGAAAGCATCCACCTTAAGGTAGATATCCTCCACCACCGCCTTGCCATTGTAGAGGTCCACCTTCAGCTGCTCTAAATTCAAGTTATTCTCGAAAAACTGACCCAGGTACCTCTGCAGCAGGTAGCGACACATTTTCGTTTTGAGGCCATCCCACGGATTAAACCACGACATCTTTCTCGGATTTTCCCCGGTTTATCAGTGGGTTTTCCTCGTTTTTCACTCGATTTTCCGCTTTGTGCGTTTTAGTTTTTTTCTCCAGCGCAGCAGCAGAAGCAAAAACAACAACACCAGACCTTTGTTATTGTTTTCTAGAGAACCAAACCAGGAAATGGTCGATCAAATCACTTGTTTTCACTCGCTAATGCGTTCCAAACTCACAGTTTCCGGCTCGGGGTGATGGCGGGTGCTGCGGGGCGGGCATATAAGTGCATTATTTTGGTAATAAATAACGAAATTAAAGCGTAGAAGTGACCACCAGCAATGGCCCTTGTTCCTCCTCTTTTTGTTGCTGCGGCCAGTGTGACCAGACGGTCGAGGGTTGAATAATACCAAAAGAGTAGGGTCTCGCGGGGACAGGGGAAAGGGTGGCTTAAAAGTTATTTAACTTGTGAGTAGTTATCCTGGGAAAATGATTAAATATAGTATTTTTTGTGGTTGCATAGATTTATTCAATGGATTTGTTTGAACAACAGACACAGAAACACCTGTTGCCAAGCTGGGGGCAAGTCTTGCTTAAAACAGTGTTGTAAACTGCAGATCTGAAAACAGCTGATCATTTTGTTTACATATACATATATGTATGATAAATCTTTTGTAGAAACTCGAAACTAAGATATAGAATAATACCCGCTTTTATAGTTCAAATACAAAAGCTAACGTTCATATGTACATCCTCAACAAATAAAATTCAGTTTTTAATTAATTAATTTTATATAAAGTACAATCAAATATGCATATTTTACCTTATCATATGCATTAAATGAAATTGCGTTTCAAAGTATTTCTTCTATATCTATACTATATTTGTCCTCCTATTTAAACACCCCTTTAACCCTGACCACCTGTTGCTACCCTGTAACAAGTCTTGCTCAAAGCAGTGTTGGTAAACGCAGCTTCAACCACAGCTGTTTCCACGAGAAGTTCTTAATTATTTTGCGTTTTTTTCTTGTTTATTTGTTTTCTTCTAAGTTGCCTTGGGTTTGCCTTGTTAATTATGTTTTCAATGCAGTTATTAGCCCTTTTGTGCCTTAGTTTCGCTTTGATCGAGGCGAAGTCCATCAAGAAATCGCAGGCGAATCTCCTGGAGCCCACCTTTGGCCTGGATGAGTGGCAGGGCAAATGGTTTCCCTTTGCTCCCGGTCAGCCCCACATCCCACCCAAAGATGTGCAACGTGGGCAGGGGCAATCCAATAACATTACTGGTTGGAAGGGCAAATGGTTTCCCTACGTTCCCGGCGAACCGCACCTTATCAAAATGACCCCCGAGGACAGAAAGGAGCAAACGGATCCTGGTGAATTCGGGAGCACCACGGAGGCTATGGAGCCGGAGGATCCGAATGAATTGATGGATGACCATGGCGAATGGCACGGCAAGTGGTTTCCCAAGACGCCCAAGCCACAGAGGAATATTCCTTGCGATGATGGCAAGGTGAGTAGAGGAGCCTTTCAACGGGGAGTTCTCTCCTAAAATCTAAAGGAATTATTTAAACTCCCTTTTAAATGAAAAGGGTTTGTTTTAAAAATTCCTATATATTTGGGGACTCCCCCAAATTATAAAAACATTTTAAAAATATTGAATTATAGGGGAACTCCCAATATATATTTTCCCTGAATACTTTTTCCATCCAACTTTTAAAGAATATTCCCCAAATGTTTAAAATTGATATATATATATATTAAGGGTTATCCAATTCTCCTTTATATTTATGGAAATTATAAAAAAAAATTTCTCTTCAAAGAATTGCAAACAGCGAAGTAAATCGAAACCTTTGAAAACCGAATGTGTCATCAAATGTATTATCAGCTTTTATATATGACTAATATTTTTCTACGCTTTAATTAATTATTGATTTCGCCACAGTGATATTTTTAAAAATCAGTTTAAAACAAAGATAATTTAAAAATTAAGTAAAAATTACTTATTTTCTTAAGTTACTATAATTTCCAGACAAAAGCTATTGTTTTTTTTTTTAAGAAATAAATGTTGTATATAGGAACACCTGTCAAGAAATCATTTAGAAACCAGCTTTCAGGTGTTTATTTTTCACCATATAACTACAATTTTTATACAAAATCATTTATCAATATTCTTTTACATTTTACCAGAGCAACCTGAGCGTGGACTACGATCCGGAAGACATCCGGGATAGCTTCAATTACCTGTGTATCAGCAGCAATCGCAGTTTGTACGAACCGAAGCTGAACAGAGAAGCCATCCTCACGGAACACTTCCTGCCCAGTGCCTATGTGCCGCCTATTAAGTGTCTGAACGAGTCCATCGACTACACCCACCTGCCGCCCACCAAGTAGGAATCCTCTTGCTATGAATATTTATTTCTTATTTTTAAATCTATTGAATCCCTCTATTTCAGTGGACCCTTCCGACCTTTGCCCGCTGAATATGGTTCCTATTCCTACCTGCCGCCTCAGAGATACCTTCGCAACCTGGCCGAGGGTGCCATTGTGATGCTCTACCACCCCTGCGCCTTCTCCGGCCAAGTGAAGCAACTGCAGGACATTGTGGGGGGTTGTTTGTATCGCCATTTGATTTCCCCCTCGCTAACGCTATCCGCCGAAAGACCCCTGGCCCTGCTCGCCTGGAGTCGCAGTCTGGAGATGTCCGTGCTTGATAACCATCTGGTGTCGGATTTCATCCAGAAGCACGCTAAGCAGGGTCCTCTGGCCATGGAGGAACTATCCCGGGTGGTGGATAAACGGGAGAAGTACAAGGAGGGATTGCTGACCGAAGCCCGCTTGGTCACCACGACGGATGACTACGAGCTGTGTGGCTACATGCAGGAGGGGATGTAGGAGTTAAGGGAAACTATGTTGACTATTTGTTTTAAATAAACCTCGAATATTATGCCAGTTCTTTGCTTACTTTAGTTATTTATATAGTGAGCAATTTTGAGTTTTCAAGCATTTGATGAGTTTTATTTGAGATAATAATATACTTCAGAAATATTTGAAAAATAATTTTCATTACACAGCCACAGCCTTATTTTTACAGGTAGTAATTTTACTCTTCTATTTAAACTATTAATTAATTAATTTTCTTTGCCATTATTATGTATTGTATTTTAAACATTTTCCCAAGCATTTTCGAATCATTGTCAGAGAAAACCGTTTTAACAGCAACCCAGAACACCCCCGAAATGTTAAAGCGCCGCTGTTAAGTAACATGCTGTTATGGTAGAGAATACCCTAACGCCTCGCAGGTCATCGCCTTGGTATTTTCGCCTGCAATTCCTCGGTTTTTGGTTTAGTTCTCTTTCTCCGGAAAAATAAAACAACTTGAAGCGATCGCGATCCGATCCCCGCTTTTGGACACCGCACAGACGACGTTGCCAGCTGCACACCGATATCTATATACCCGCACGTACCAGCCATTCGTCCCATTTTCCACCAATTTCCTCTATCGAAAAGCATACGAGAGAAGAGGAAGCAGGGAGCAGAGCGAAACAAAAACAACAACAACAGGGCAGAGAGGTGAAACAAAGGAGACGCAAACATAAAAACAATTAAATCGGCAAATAGTCGGCGACATTGCGTTGGAGCATCACGTGATTGGGTTGCAAAATATATATCCGACCGAGCAGCTATAGCCCCCAAAGGTTGATCCTGCCAGCATTTCACGGCTTTACATAACCACTGCAAGCAGGAGGAGGCAGCGCTAAGGTGGGGGTGAAACAGCAAAAGCAGGAGAGGATTGTGTTTGGACAAGGAGAAGGAGGAGCAGCACCAGGAGCGGAAGGTTTGGGAGCAAGAGCAGCAGGTGGAGTATAAAACTCACGACCAGCAGGTGAACTCCAAAGGAGTTTGTAAGAAGCATTACAAAATCCTGCAAAAAGAAGAAGAGGATTCCCAGGAAGATTAGCCTCAGAAATAACAAACAGAAGCAGCAGCCAAAAACCTTCAAAGAAGCACCAAAATCAATCCAAAAAGTTATCAAAGATTAACCTAGAGGAGCTTCCAAGGCGCTCCCGTAGAAGATCAATAAAAAGGAATACCCATGATGAACAACCTAGCGGATACCGTTGTGGTGGATCCCGGCTTTGGAGGCGGTGACAAGCAGCAACAGGCTGGGCCAGCTCCGCAGGATGCCAGCGTTGTGGTGCCCCCTCCAGCAACCAAGCAGTCGTCGGCTTTGAAGAAAACCAGCCGGTACAGGAGCCGTTCCTTAAGTGCCTCCTCCACGGACTCCTTCAGCTCGGCCAGCTACACGGGCAGCAGCGAAGATGGCGACGATGTCCCGCCCCGCGAGAAGGTCCAGAAGAACTCCAAGGGCAGCTCCGACTTCTGTGTGCGCAACATTGCTGCCCAGCATGCCTTCGGGCGGCGGGAGATCGAGATTGCCGAGCAGGAGATGCCGGGCATTATGGCCCTGAGGAAGCGAGCGGCGGAGGACAAGCCACTGAAGGACGCGAAGATTGTGGGCTGCACACACATCAATGCCCAGACCGCAGTGCTCATCGAGACGCTTGTGGAGCTCGGAGCCAGTGTGCGCTGGGCAGCCTGCAACATCTACTCCACCCAGGTGAGGCCATTAAAAATATATTTTTTAAATCGCAAATTTATCTATATCTTTTTGGTTAGTGTTTTTAATGTAATTTGGGATTTTGAAGAAGGGTTTCGAAATGTTTATAACAAGTTTTTGTGCAACAATATTTTTAACTACTATATTTGTAATATATTTTAAACTATTACATATAATTATTCATGTTTTTTAAATATTAATTCTTTAATATTTATTGACTTTAAAGTAAACCAAACAGTTTCAGGAGCTTTACGATTTTGAGATATGGGTTTCTAAATGATTTCCGAAAAAGAAATATTTAAAAGTTTTTTCTTCCTATTTTTCTTAAATTTATTGCCAGACATTTTTCAAGCCACGTGTTGGGGCATAAAACTTACAAAACTTTGCAAACAATTAAAATTTAAAATAGTGAAACAAATAATTGCAACTGCCAGAATTTCCCCATAAAAAACGAATTTTTATTTTCTCCTTTCCCTGTCCCGTTTTTGTGTGTATTTAAATTTGTGATTTTATTCGAATTTGGTCACTTGATCTAAACGAAACGCTTGGAGACAAACAATTGTTGTCATGGCAGGCGGCGCACACAAATGATCAATCAAGAAATGTTAATCAATTAAGCGGCCGGGCGAGCGAGTGGCTCGGCTCAAGTGTTTGGCAATCGCTGAGTAATTGATGTGCCCTGAATTGGGTCGCCGAACGAAGTGGAAGAGTCACCCAGCTCCAGGCCCAGCTCCAGCATCGAATTCGATGGAAAACAGTGGCGGTGCCATGGCGAGATCTCCGCCAGTCCTGCGGCATGTCGAATGCAATTATCGCAAGTCTGGGTAGACTCTAAACATTTTATGGCAGCTCTAATGAAGCGATCTGAGTGCGAGGGCACAAACGCTCCATTGGCCAGCTTCTCCTCCCTGCTCCCCCTGCTTCCATCTATTCCAACTAAAATTTTTATCGCAAGGCGGCCCTGACGGCCTGTCATGCTGATTCACCTGCTCCTCCACCTCCTCCCTCAACTGTTCCCCCAACTACGCCTCCGTCAACTGTTCCCCCATCTACTCCTATGCCAGCTTATCAATCGAGTGCCGAGTAACAAGTTCCCCTTGCTTAGCGAAGGTGCAGCCCAATTCCCTATCAGTCCGATATAAGCCCGATATTACCCCATGTTTACACCGCCTTAAGGCGATCGATTTATCATATGAATATATACACATATATATTTATATATCTTTCGCCTTTGCGCAATCCTCCAATAATAGTTGCAATATTCATTGAGAGTCTTTAAGAAATCAACAAACATTATATCAGCTGATTTTAATAAATTCTACATAATTTACGATAGGAAAACTTTGTTATCACCACTCAAAGTTATCTTTAAGACCCATAATTTTTGTGTTTCAATGGCTTTAAACTGATTTGATTTATCAGACATGGATCTTGCTATAATATTGAGTGATTTCGTTACTACACTCAAAATATTGAAAGTATTTAGCATTTTGTTTAAAAATTTAACAATGATGGAAAATAGAAAATGAGAACATATAAATATGATTTAGTGAATTAATAATATTATATGAATAACTATGTTTCTTAATCATTTTTTGTTCTTCGAAATAACCTAGTCATAATGCCTAGAAAAAATAATTTGTAATCCATTAATTTTTTGTTTCAAATATTTATCCATTGAAAAACCTGATTAGAATTTAGTAAACATTTCCCAAATCTGCATATTCATCAACATCATCTTAATTAATGAATATCTAAATACTCATTTGTTTTTTTAGAACGAAGTGGCTGCCGCTTTGGCCGAGTCTGGGATCCCGATCTTCGCCTGGCGCGGCGAGACGGAGGAGGACTTCTGGTGGTGCATCGATCGGTGTGTGAATGCTGAGAACTGGCAACCCAACATGATCCTGGACGATGGAGGCGATGCCACCCATCTGATGCTGAAGAAGTACCCGACCATGTTCAAGCTGGTGAAGGGAATCGTGGAGGAAAGCGTGACCGGTGTCCACCGCCTGTATCAGCTGTCCAAGGCTGGAAAGCTGACGGTGCCGGCAATGAATGTGAACGATTCGGTGACCAAGACCAAGTTCGACAACCTGTACAGCTGCAAGGAGTCGATCCTGGACAGCCTGAAGCGCTCCACGGATGTGATGTTCGGTGGCAAACAGGTCGTGGTCTGTGGCTACGGGGATGTGGGCAAGGGATGTGCCCAGGCGCTCAAAGGGCAGGTGAGTAATTTTACTAGTTTTCTTATTTTATAAATTTTATATTTGATGAATCGATTTTTTTCGCAGGGCTGCATTGTCTACATCACCGAAATCGATCCCATCTGCGCCCTGCAGGCCAGCATGGACGGCTTCCGTGTGGTGAAGCTGAACGAGGTGATCCGCAATGTGGACATTGTGGTCACGGCGACGGGCAACAAGAATGTGGTGGTGCGCGAGCACATGGACAAGATGAAGAGCGGCTGCATCGTGTGCAATATGGGACACTCCAACACGGAGATCGATGTGAACGGGCTGCGCACGCCGGACCTGACCTGGGAGAAGGTGCGCTCGCAGGTGGACCACATTATTTGGCCGGAGGGCAAGTACATCATCCTGCTAGCCGAGGGAAGGCTGGTGAATCTGAGCTGCTCCAGCATCCCGTCGTTTGCCGTCTCCATCACCTCGGCCACCCAGGCCCTGGCGCTGATTGAGCTGTTTAACGCTCCCCCTGGACGATACAAGTCCGATGTCTACTTGCTGCCCAAGAAGATGGACGAGTATGTGGCTAGCCTGCATCTGCCCACCTTCGATGCGCATCTCACGGAGCTGAGCGACGAGCAGGCCAAGTACATGGGACTGAACAAGGCCGGTCCTTTCAAGCCCAACTACTATCGCTACTAAGGAGGAAGGGATTCAATTACAAGCGCGCGAATGCGGACAATAACACCAGCAATTAGGAGAGAAACCACACCAACAACAACAACAAAAAACAACAACGCCAACGAAAGTATTGTCTTTGCGAAAGAAGTAAAACAAACTATTTAAAAAAGAAGGAAACACAATTGTTGAAACACACACAAAACACAAAAACTGGAGGAGGAAATGGAGAACACAAAGTTACTATTACCATTGTATTGCTTAATTAGTTCGAGCGGAATTCTTGGTTGCTTTTTGTTAGCATTTAACGTCTTCGATATATAGTATTTAGCACTCGCTTTAGCCGCAGGAGTATTCTCTCTCTCTCTCTGTTTACTAAGCCCTCTGACTCTCTAAAAACAAACTAATCTTGCCCCCTAAGAATTTACCAGACCCCTGAAATGTTTTATTTCCGTTTCGATTGAATTTATTTTAGACATGTTGCTCACTTCACTTGGAAAATGTTATAATTCAGAAAAAGGATTTTAGTTCAACAAATTTTCAAAGTGATTCTGTAAAATGTACTGTCATCCGGAAAATGATCATAAAAATAGCGAGATTTTAATCGGAATCTAAAGGTTTCATAATCTTCAATACCTAAACAATGAAATGGAAATCTTTCTCTGAAATCCCTTCTCTGAATTATAGCATTACTTGTATTAGAGCTAATTACCCTACAACTTCTCGTATTGTTTACGTACTTAATTTGTTAATCGTTTAATGCCCAAACCAATGATTTTGATTATGGCACTTTTGTACTTCCATTTCGTTTCGTTTTTGGAGAATGTTGATAGAAATGCAGTGCAAAGTAATTCCATTTATTCAATTATATACACGCTGGCATATATATCAGATCGAGAATTATATATATATACACTGCATATACACCTAATATGTATATTAGAGAAAACGAGAAACAAAATGTTTGTAAGAAATTTGTGAGAAACGCAAAAACAATAAAAAAAATTCTTTATTGAGCTAATTCATGGTTTATTTATTAAAAACTTCGAAGTAATTGATTGATTTAAAAATCAATGCCTTGGGATAGGGTGATGTATCTCAATAAATTCAAATATTTCGAATTTGTTCAGTAATGTTTTAAACTTTCCATATAATTCATTTTCCCACCCAAAAAAAAACAACACCTTCCACATATTTCAGATGCATCACTCGTCTATTTCTCGTTTTTGCCTTAAACTTTGTTATGTTTTTCTTTGATACTTTTATAAAATGTAAACTACACGAGTTCGTTACAAAAAATTATACATTTCGTTATGTATTACAATAGTTTTTCATCATTTTTTGCCTTTCGTTTCCATGTCTCGTCCTTTTTTTTTATTCTTTTTTACTTAAAATGCCGTAGACTACATAAAAATGGTTCAGTAGTACCGTCTTAAATAGGTTTAATGCTAAACACATGCAGGGCCCCCCGGGGGGAGCCGTAGAATAGTCCGTCCGGAGTCGCGTAACTAAAAACTTAAACAAATCCTGCGGAGCCGAAAGTTTGCCAGACATTTGTTTATATATATTTTTTTTTACTTTTTCTTTTCAACGGAATTTTCGGAGATATAGTGTGTGTGTCAGTGTGTGTAAACTAAGCTAGCTGGCGTATTTGCATCTGGAGAGGATCGGGACTTAATCGAGGAAGTGCGGCTTCAAGTGCTTGAGCATGCCAAAGGTGCGGAATCGGCGGATCTTCATCACCTTCATCAGCTCGTCGTCGCAGATGGCGAACTGCTTGTTCTTGGGATCGTACAGGTCCCGCTCCTTGATGATGGCCCACACCTTCTTCACCACCTCGTGACGGGGCAGCGAGGACTCACCCATCAATGCGCTCAGTTCCGGCGACAGATTGTAGGCCCTCGTGAAGCCGGTGCTCTTTCGAACAGTGCCACTTCCAGTACCAGCGGCCTTGCCCGGCTTCTTCTTCGCCACGGGCTTCTTCACCACCTCGTAGTCAGAGTCCGAGCCGGCATCGCTCTCGGTTCCCGAGTCGTCGGCGTTCAGGCTCTTGCGCTTCTTCTTGGGTGCCGCCTTGTGCTTGGTGGGTTGGGGACGCTTTTTCGGACCCGGCTTCTTCTTCTTCTGGGCCTCCTCCTCGCTGCTGCTGGGATCCTCCTCCTCGCTGGGCTCGCTCTCATCGTCGGGATCGGCATCGGGGTCCTTGCCCTCGTCATCATCCTCATCCTCCTCGTCCTGCTGCTCGTTGATCACCTCCATCACGATCTTGTCGAACTCCTTCTTGCGGTTGACAAGCGAACAATTGAGTTTCCCCTCCACCTGCTCGCGCACTCGCTTCGCGGAAATGGTGGACAGGTCGGCGTCCTTCAGCACCGCCTGTATTTCGCGACGCAGGTCCTCGGTGGAGATGTCCGACATCTTGTTCGTATATCGCAGTGGAACTCGCTCGCTTTTCAATTCCCTTCCCTCACTTGCGACACGTTTTCCGGGGTTCTGCGGTTACGTGAATCGGGGTTTAGTGCTGCGAAAATCTCCAACAACCATTGCTGGCTGATTTTTTCTTACCTGCTGGAGTCGTTTTGGTGCACTTTTCAGGAATCCTGCGATTTTTCCGGGAAGGCTGGCGGCTCTTCTCTCTCGTTTTTTTTTCTTTACACCAAGTGTCCGGCGTCTGTATAGGGTTGCAACTTGATAACCGCGATGCAGGTATAAGGGGAAGTCGTTATCGGTTATCGACCGCACAGCCATGTGGCACTTTGGCGGGATTCGAGCCAGATGTGGCGGAAAAGAGATATAAACAATTTGAAGAATACAAAAGTATTTTGTAAATATTATATTTAAATTTATGTAGTTTCAATTTAGCAGACAGTCATAAAAATATAAAATATTTATAGTAAACAAAAGTAATTTTTTTTTATTTGTTTCCATATGTATTACATGTATATATTTCAAATACATACAAAATAATCGAATGCAAATTTTGTAGGAAATGTAATATTTAAAAAAAAGTTATTAAGGATTTTCTATAATATATAAATTTAAAAAAAAAACACACCAATAATATTGAATATTATTAAAAATATCTGACAATATAATTTAGTTATTTATTATATTTATCTCATGTAAATATAAAATATTCCAAGAAATTGGGAATACGATTGGTAAAAATAAAAATAGTAATAATAGAAAAACAAAAACTTGAATTATACAATTTTAAAACTACAATAAACGTTAATTTTGGTTGTTTGGGCTTTCGATAAATTGAGTTCGCCCTTTTATCGATACTTGCTGGTAAGACTAGTTCGATTGAAATAAGCCAGAGGGCGCTGTTGACACAAGAGTTTATTCAAAAGTTAAATGCGAAATAATAGTTGATATTACACGTGAAACTAATAGATTAGTTAATTTAAAAAAATGTATTCTTAAAGTTGCGTTATCTACACCAGTATTAAATTATAGCAATCTTTTAAAAACTTTTCAAATTATCTCCTACCCGTCATCGATATATCGCACGGCTATCGTTGCGGCTGACAAGGTGACAACTCTGGCTAGTCTCACCGTAAAAGAACGTCGCGTATTCGTATTTGTTAAACAAATTTTAATAACATTTAACAACCGTTTTTGCCCCGCGTACAGCAACAATTTAGTGTCCTCATGTGCAATACGAGTATCTCGCCAATGGCAAGTGTCCACGTGTCGCGTAGATTCCCCAGATTGCAGCAGCTGCACCAACAATAACAATCGCACCCAATAAAAAAGAAATACTACTACAACTACAGCAGCAGCCACAACAAAAACAACAACAACAACATAACCCAACGGGCGCTGAGGTAATTTTGCTATTTTTTATGCTATATTTTGTTTATTTATATAGCTATTTGGAGAGTGTGTGAGTGAGTGCGTGTGTGTGTAGCGCAATGTGCGTGTGGTGTGTGTTTTTCTAAATTTGATTTTGGGTGCAACCTGGAAGCTCTGCACGGATTTCCCTTCTCATTTAATTGCCTTCATGTGCCTCATAATATTTCTGTTTTATTTCGTACATATAGAAAAAAAAACGCGAGAGATGCGTAAAGTTTTCAGCTTGCTTCGCTCTTCTTCTTCTCGGTCTCTCCTCTTTACGACGCTGCTTCGCGTCTTTGTTTTGCCGGCGTTTTGTGGAGCTTTGTTTTGTGCTTCTCGTTCGTCGCGTTTGCTACGCCCTTTTCCCAATTGGAATCCAATTCGCAAACATAGTTCTCAAGATGGATTTTTGATTTTAATAAATTTTGATTAAAATTTTTTTTTTAATGACTATTTCATGTATTGTGAGTGGTATCCAAACTAACCCCATAAGAGTACAGTGAAAAATAGTAAATAAAATAATTATATTATAAATATACCTATTCCTATTCCTACGCTTTTAAAGCTTTAATAATTTTATATTTCTACTGATTTCTGTAATTATAAATAAATCAAATTCAAAACTATATTATATCCAGAAATCTTTTAAAAAATAAGATAGATGACACTCAAATATAAGTAAAACTGTAGTGCATGCATATCAACCCAATATATCCCTCATTTCTAGAATATATTATGTGATAGTGTGGGCAGCGGTTAAGGTATCGGTCTCTTGGCCATTTCATTTTATGGCTTTGTATTTTTCTTACAAATAAACCGCATTTAAAACACGGTGTACGGAATTCTCTTCCAACTGACGGCACTTTCCCTGATATTGATACAAATTAGTGGGTTATTTTAATTCAATGCCGATAAGAAATTCAGTCCAACTCACTTGACTGTTAGATAAGAAAATAAAATTCTTATTTCAACAAAAATTGCGATTAAGTCAATCAAAAGAAAATAATTCCTTCGTTTTTATCGCTTTTATTTTATATGTATATCAAACATTTTATATGTAAGACATTTTTAGATAGCGTATAAAATATTCGTATCTTTCCTGCTTTCTTTACACAAGTTGATGTGTATTTTGTAACATTATTAGCCGATTTGAATATTTATTTATTGCAGCGGCTGTGCTTTGCGTTGTTGTCAGGCGTTCATTTCTTTATTTTTTTGTTTTGTGGCTTGTTGTCGCCTTACAGTGCCTGCTAGCAGTTGACTACCTCTACTTGTTGCAGCTAGCCACCCACAAGCGTGGGCGCATACGATTCATTGGCAGTGTGGAAAGACAAATTTAATATTTCAGCGCCGGTTTTTTTTTTTTGCTTTTGGACCAATTAGATGTTCTTGGCATAGTTTTTTCTTATTTTGCCCGATCTAACATTGCTCATTTAAGTAATCACATAAATTATCGCAGATTATGAAATCAGCCGTTGAAATTGGCTGTTGTTTTTCAATTTTTGGAAAAGAAATTGTGTGCCCCTTGGGGAAACAAGGCTATCAATTAATAGTGATTCAAATAATGATTATTTATTTGGGTATAAATAATTGTTTAAGGTTGCAACTAAAAAACTTTGAGATAGACAATCAAAATATACTAATTATAACATTTTTAAATGATTACTGTTAATGGAATAATTAATGTAAAACAGTTGAAAGAAAATATATTTATTAGCCGATTTTACTCTCCATTTATTTAAATGAACACTATTTAGTATTCTCTACATATTATACACTAATTATTATTCCTACGCTGAGATTTATTTTATATACATTTTTTGTTTCTATTTACAAACAAATCTATTTAACTCGACTAACTGCAACTTGCCTGCGGATGGAAAATCTCTTAAAATTTCCCGCTGTCTTTATACTATATTTGTTTATGGCTGCTCTAAAACTAAATGCTCGCCGTTTCGTCATTATGAAACGACGTCGAAGTAAAAAGGCAGCAACCAAAAAAAAAAAAAAGACAAAAGCTTTCGCACGGTGAAAAATGTTTTTCAATTTTCCGCTCCCGAAAAAAGTTTTCCTCGCCCACACTAGAAATTCTGACGCGCTCGATTTGTGTTTGTTTTATATATTTTTTATGCTACCCGCTTTATAATTTATGCAGAAAAAATAAAAAAAAATAAATAAGCATTGCCGAACAGAATTCTTTGTTGGCTGCATTGAGACGTTTCGGGATTGGATTGGAAGGAAAGTGAATAAACGATTGGGTGGAGTGGCGGTGGGGTGCTGGGACAGTGGGCGTTAAAAGTCATCCCACTCATAACTCATAGGCTAAACTATTTGGCTCGGTGACCCTGGACGAGGTGCTTGACAGTGGCAACAATTAAATTGGGCTGCGAAATGCACAAACATATTGTTTTATGTTTCTAGCATGTGCACTATAAATTTTGCAATGCGCTTCCTCCGCCAAAAACAAGCGATTCGGGAAATAAATTCCCTTTTTTTTGGGTTTTTTTTGGGATGCGTTTGTTTGGCCCTGACATTGCACTTGCAGCATGGAAATGTGTGTGGCGGCAAATGGAAAATGCAAATGGCAATTTATTTTTCCCATGAAAAATGCTTTACTTTGTTTATGACATTTTCTAAAAGGCAAGAAATGAAAAATCTAAGGCAAACACGATTTAGCAATAAGTACAGTGGGGTTCATAGCATTACCATTGTTCGGAAGCTCGACATTAAATATTATTAAAAAAACTTGGATTCAAATTTAACTTATAAAATATAAAAAAGTATCTTTTTTGTAAAATATATCAAATGGTTGCTATATTTTTGCGATGATCATTGTATTTTGGGGGGCTGGGGATAGATAGTTCTCGGACCTGGATGTGCCCACGTAAAGGCGTCATAAAACACGCCCACAATGCCATGACACAATCGAAAACGCTGCCTGGTAATCCACCGCCCATTTCCCAAGATTTTCGATTTTTCACAGCGACTGCGGAACGGAAAGGAAAGCCTTTTGACGTTTTTCTCTATCGTCGTTCGAACACTTGCGCCCAATTTGGCCATAAATTTGAAAAACGATTTTCAACAAAAATTGTTTGCATTATTTGGACGAGCAGAGCGAGAATTTTGTGTCGCTAAATCATATAGAATGGGCAAACACAAAAATGTCAGAGACTGAGTCAATTTGCTTATTTTTAGTTGCTGCCAGCTATGGGGGTTGTGATCTTTTATTTTATTCTGTTAAATGTATATATTTCTATTTGCGAATAAAAAATATAAATCTGTGCTAAATTTAAACAAATTAGTTGCCGCCGCCGGTCTAAATTTATATTTGCAATTTACTTTGATTTTCGTTTCGGTCCGCTTGCATTCCTCGGCCGCAAATCAATCGAAAGAGAAAAATCTTGAGATATTGATCGGTCATTGATTAGTCATGCAGGTGGTTCTCTATTCATTTAGAATCGATCGATTCAATTTCGAAGTTTTTTTTTTTGGTGTGTGTTTAGAAAAAAATCTCTAACGACCATAAATTATAATTTATATCTCAGAATCGTTTTTCCAGCGTCCATTATGCCCAATTTGTGAATTTGTTTATTGGCAAAAAATTATGCTTAGATCTGGCGAAAGTTATTTCAGAAACGTTGCTATTCAAGGTCGTTGGATGTGTTTTTTTTTATGTGAGGGGGCTTGCAAAGGATTTTTGCAGTTAAGATCTCTTTGGATGTTGGCCAAAATAATAAATATTATTTTTTCGCATTTTTCATTTGGCATATCTTATTGTTGCTCCTTGATTTGGCTAAAGAATATAAAATAAAATAGTAAAAAGATGGGGACGGCGACTGGAAAAATATAAATGGGGAAATATATTTTAGGAAGTCATTCATAAATAACATAAATTGAGGTATTTAAAAAAAAAAACGTTTGCCATATTTATTTTGGTATTTTGAATGCATTAGAATGCGATGAACTCTATGAGTTGTTTTTATTGAATTTGTGCATATACTTTCTAAAAGTTTAAGGTTGGGGTGGATATTTTTTAAAGAGGAAATCAAGTAAAAGATAAATTAGATTGTATTGTCGAATTATTTTTTATAAAAAAAAATAGTTTCCAACTTTTAGCAAGGATAAGACAAAGCAGTTTGAATAGTTTAAAACATGTTCAGTAAGCAATTCAAATAATAATATATAATTATTTTTCTATTCAGTATTTTTTTAAATATTATTAAAGTCCACTAATTGCTGCCAGGTGACAGGCAAGGTTTCGTTGGCAATTTCCTGTCATCTGCAACCTTTGCGAGACCTTCGCCAATTTCATCCCTGAACCGAGACCAGCGAAAAAGCGATTAGACTAAGTGCTGGCCCGCCTTGACCCAGAAACCCACTTAGCTGAGATACTCGAAACGTATCCGAGATCCTGAATGCCCGACCAAACGGGAAACTCTCAAATGTGTAGGGTGCATGTGCGTGGAAAACCAACGAAAACTTTTCCGAAATACTTTTCGAAATTAAGAGCCGTGCGCCGATTGCCGCCGGAGAATTTTCCCGATCTCAGAGCAATTGTACGGGGTTCTATTTTCGAAAATACGTTTTCGAAGCTCTCGGAGAGAGGAGAACCTGAGAGAGAAACTGAGAATAATTCGGTCGGGATTGTTGTTCGTGTAGGAAATGTGAAAGTTCATTGTTTCATTGAGGAAAACTGGTGAAAAAGCCAAATTATCTAACACGGTGGATGCGAGATGCGGAGATGTGCGAGAAGCTGAGAGAGATGCTCGGAAAATTCGGATACGGATTGTTTCGAATGAGAAAATGAGAAGATTTCTTTTCGAAATGGGAGCAGAAGATCGGAGGACGCCCGGCCCGTGTGCGATCAGTGCTCAGTGGTCTCTGCGGAGGTTTCACGTTCGAAACGTTTCAGACGACTTCCACGGAAAAGCGCAATGTGAAAGCCAAAAAAGACTAGAAATAGCCTGGCGTGACGTCCAACGACAGACAGCAGAACCATTAACACCATAACAACATCATCATCAGTAGCAGACGATAGCGTACCGAGTTCAGATCAGTATCAGTATCTGCATCCGAGTCTGAGGCTCATTCGATTCAATCTGTTCGCAATAGTGTGTTATCCCACAGATAAGTGTCGCGAAAATGCCAGCCAAATAACCGACAACATTCCATCAAAACTCTAAAAACCAGAAAACCAGAAAACCAGAAAACCGAAAATACCGAAAACATAAAAATCTAGAATCGAGAAAAAACGTTTAACCGAGAAACTGGCAGGTGGTTGTATCCTTATCGCGTGTGCCGAGTGCCGAGTGTATCTAGTGGATGTGAAGTAGTTGTATCTCGCAAAGATGTCGCGGGCGTGAGCGGGCTATCCCAGATCGAGCAGCGTTAATCGTTATTCCCCCTGGATCCCCAGATCGAGCGAATACAACCGAAACGAACTGCAGTCGAGGATCATGCCGGTCATTGCCGATGCCTGCAGCGATGAGCCACCAGCAAAATGTTGCAAACATTGTGAGGGTATGCCTAGATCTTACATCCATCCATCCCTACCCCTTCTCGGGCACATGTACATATATAAACAAAAGCCGTAAAAGTGCAGCGGATTCTGGAGGCCAAGAGTCGGTATCTGATTCTGAATCCGAATCTGAATCTGAATCCGAAAATCCGAATGAGTTCACTAACCGATTCCGTACCCAATTCCGTTCGATCCACCGGCTATTAACTTCGGCCCAAAATCCAAACACAATTGAAAGATTTATGCGTAATTTCGACGCCCTCCGCTGTTCGATTTTCTTCTGCACACAGAAAAATTAACAATCACTTCTAACCATTTTCAAAACTTTATAGAAAAGATATGGCATCCAGAAGACATTAAATTTAAATGTTTTTAAGTTCTCATAAAAATTTTTTTGTGGGCATAAAAATGTATATATTTTTTACGATTAATTATAAATTGTTAGTCTTAGTGGAAGTATTAAAGCTCATTATTTTAAAAAACAAACTTGTTGATTTTAAAATTTTTAGAAATTTTAAAAACTTTTCTAATCAAAAATATATTTTTTGCAATTCAAATTATATAGTTTTCTTTTGAAAATTGGTAAAAATAAAATTATTTTAGAGGAAGAAAAATGTTCAATTGATTTTTATTATCAAAAATTTGAAATTAATTGTAAATAAGTCGCTCATGTTTTTTTTCGTGTGCATCACTTGACTGACTTGAACTGGCATTAACTTTGCTGCCCTGCGGCCCCGTAGTTTTTCCGCTTTTTTCTCTCCGCCCCGCCATTTGTTTGTTTTAAATTTTGATTGTTGGCGTTGCTTTTGCCTTAGGCAGCAATTGCCGGGCACTTAGTTTTTCCTGCTTGTACAAGACCCAAAAACAAAAAAAGAGGCGAAGAGAGGCCAAACCAAACCGCTGACGCGTCTACTTAAAAATTTTTTTTTGGTGGTAATCATGACAGCTAAAACGCCACCGGCTGCAAAATAGGCCTCGAAATTAGCTAGGGAAATGGTTGTAGCTTTTGTTTTCAAAATAGATTTTTTCGCAGGGATTTTGACAACATTAAAATTGTGACCGGAAATGTCAAAATATTTTTTTTAAGAAACTTAATTAATTGCAAAGAGGTTTTCGATTTGAAAGGATTTTCATCCTATTTTATGTTTGGATAATGGGTTTAATTAAATTTAACAAAGCCATTAAAAAGGTGTTATTAAAAAAGAATAATTTTTCTAATCATAGTTTTTATTTTGTGCTTCACTTTGTGTTTAACTTAAAGCGATAATTAAATTCCCCTAAAATCCTGGTAGTTAAACTTAATTAATTTACCTTTATTAAGCAAAAGTGTTGTCCCTAATGAGGGGAGGCTCTGCTTAAATTATATAAATTTTTTTTTTATTTTATATTCTACGTCTTTGGTGCGTTTTTGCTTGGCGCGCGTTCAATGCCAGACTGACCCGCCCACCGCCCCCTTTTATCGGCCCACAGCCTCCCAACCCCCCCGCAGCCCTTCGCCTGCTAACGAGCTGTTAAAAATAAAGCAATGTAAGATGTTGTCAACAAAATGCAGACATTGTATGAATATATAATATAGGCTAGGAACTCACCAAAGTATATGCCAAAGTGAAACAAAGCGTGGGCGAACTTGTTAGAGAAACGCAGCAGCCGGGGGAATCGAAAATCATATTCAATAGATAGAAATGTATCTTTCGCAACAATTGAGAGAACTCCTTTTATCTTCCCCAATCACCAACGACAAATAAACTTTATGCCCAAGCATTTGAAAATAAATAAATTATAGTCTAATACCCAGAATTAATCAAACTAAAACAACAAGAGTAGCTGGCTAAGCCAAATCATTTTCTGGCCATATAAACGACTTGTTTACAACAATGCAATCTTGTTTACAAATAGCCAACATGAACACAAAAAAAAAAAAAATGGAAAAAAATAATACTAAATTTTCCATTTCTTGCGGCTAATCGGAACGTAAAATTTTCCAAGCCTTGACACTCTTTCAATACACACACACATACTATATATTTTTATTCGTTTGATATATAGTAAATTGGATGATTTCAAACTGCAGCGATGAATGTAAAAAAATGTTTTCATTTTGATTCTTTCGTTTATGGCTTTTTTATTTACATGCGAAGCCAAGAAATGAAAATGAGTCTGAGGCTGCTCAACCAAATTAGCTGTGCCCTGCGACAGCAATAATAAAAATCAAATTTAATGAAAATCAAGAGTGAGACGACAGCAAACAGTTGGAAGTCCCTTTTCAGCCTCCATACTCCTGGCATTTGTATTTGGTTTAAATACTCTAACAAAGGGTATTAGTATTTGGTTAGATAAATACTCGAACTAGTATTTTATTCTTTTATAATAACTTTTATGGGAATACACTGAATTTAATGTACTTAATACTACTTACGGTATTACCACTATTAATAATAAATACTATTACCAAAAGATTTAACCATATTCTCCAATCTTTGAACTTAAACTGTGAGAGTATCAAAACTTCGTCTTACCCAAAGATAGGCTCCTTTCCCTTTGTTTTTTTTTCGTTGTTTTTACGACCATTTTCAATGTAATTTTTAGTGTTGAGTGGGGCACAAGGTGTTGTCGTTTGGTGTGTTCTGTGTGTGAGCGCTCTTAAACACTTTAAAATGAGTGTCGCCAGGGCTATTTCCAGCCCATCCCCCGTGGACTGAATCTCACTTGGCTGGGCATTCCTGACATCTCTTTCGATTACATCTTTGGAGGGGGTGAAATTTCGTGCCGAACTGTGAATTTGAAAAGGGGAAGAATTTTGAATTTTTGAATTGTTTCGACTCTGACTCAACGGACAAAGCTCATTGAACTGGTTTTGGGTGCAGAGGAAAAATAATGTAATTAATTGCCATAGTTTTCAGATTAGTTCAGAATTTTCTACAAATCAGTTTTATACTTCTGAGGTTTTTTTTTTGCAATTTTAGTTACGCATTTTTTGCAACATAAACACAGCTGTGTATTAATTCAGTTAGCTTTAAAATGTTGTGTAAATACAAGACAATTACAAGAAGAAACACTATTCAAATTGTTCCCTGTGTAGGCAAAAACTACTAACCAGAAAGCACTCAGTTTGCAATTGGGGAAAATCAATCAACTTGGAGGCTTCGTCGGGCAATGGGATATTTGAAATTTCACTTACAACAACGCTCGAACAGCAGAACCAAGTGGCAAATAAATTTGCACTTGCATCATCGCCATCAGATGGAATGAATATTTTTGTATATGTATAGTATGCTGGAACGAGAATATATATGCCATGGATATGGCAGCCAGAGCGTCGTGTTCAATTGTTTTTCATCGCGGCGCGCGAATGTGTGAAAAACATGCCGCAAAATTGCCGAAAAAGCCGCATACGCACACATCCCCGAATTTTTGCCCATTTTTGTATTCAAATTTCTGTTGTTGTCTGAATCAGTACCCAGTACTTCGCCCCCTCTGTCTGACGTAGAACGTGGCGTATGAATATAGAAATTTTATTACTCTGCTCCTGGTGTTGCTTGCCATGCTTTTGGTGTTTTTTTTTTGTTTTTGGTTTTTGTTTTTAGGCTTGCGCAATGTTTACATACATTAAATGGCAGCGTCCAGTCAAAGTCAAAATTCATGTACACCCTGCCGGCGTGAGAGAGAAGAGTGCATAGAACGAGAGGGAGATACAGCACTCGAAAAAAATGTATTAAAAAAAAAACAATTGAACAATTATGTACCTTAGTAGGTCAAATAAGTGTTTTCTAAAACAACTTGGATTTATATTTAAATATGGCTTATTTACATAAATAAATACCTTATATTTTTTTCAATTAAGCAAAAACATATTATTCGTTGTGCTCCAAAAAAGAATCCAGTACCCTGTATTTTTTCCAGTGCAGAGGAAAGAGGATTGTAAATTCGTTCTACTGTTTGTTGTGTGCATTACTTTTGCATGTTGCAGACACATGTTCGAAAACAAAAAACCAAAAACTAAAACAACAAAAACAGCAACAGGCAGTTTTCGTTATAGTATATGTATATATGTATCCGTATATCCAGAACGTATGGCATTTTATATATATATACCACATTGTCCAGTCTTACCTCGTTTTGCAATTTGCTGGCCAAGGAAATTCGTTGGAAATTTCGTTTGGAAAAACGAAAGCGCACGCATTTGTGCAAATAAACAATGTGTGGGCGTGTCGGAGGGAGTTTTTGGGGGGAGGGGGAGGAGCGGGTGGAAAACAGGTGGGGTTGTGGGTGGTTGATGGGTGGAAGGTGTGTGTGTGTGTGTGGGAGGGGACTGAGAAACTTGGTATACCCAAGCAATGTCTGAATAATTTACAATGGGTATCAGGCCTATGTGTGGGAGTGCTAACTATGAATTCAAAATGAAAGATTTAGTACTTATCTCAACGTTTTAATTAAAAACCAATAAATTATTTTGAGTCAATGGGTTGCATTTAACTACATGGTTATTTATGGTTATAAAACAATTACAACAGAAACTGTAATCAAATAAATTAAATTTTCATAGACGGTAACCCCTAAGATATCACAAATCTTTATCCCTCTTTTTCCATTTGCTTTTGCATTAGCTCCTGCAAGTCTAGTGCCTTTACCCATTTCTCATTCCATAAACGATATAATTTCTTGTTGCCACTGGAAACTATTGCATTCCTCCGATTCAAACAAAGAAAAAATGCGAAGGAAAAAATGTGAAGTCCGAGTGGATGGAGAACGAGAACGAGAACAAGAGATTTGTCTCTTTGCTCTCAAGTAGGCAATCTGCAGGTGTTCCTTTCCCTGGAATAAACAAATTACCTGGCTCCCCCTTTTTTATACTCTCCTCGGCTCTTTCTGTATCGTCGAATTCCTTTCGTTTTATTGGAAAATACTTTTCTTGGTAATTTAGTTGAAGTTTCCATGCGAAAAGCAACGTGTGCGTCTTTCGCAAAGGTCGTTCTTCATGTTTCGCATTGCCTTTTATTTAATAAACAGATTCGCTTTGCCATTTCCCTCCTTTAGCTGCATTTATTATTTGCCCGTTTTTTTTCGCTTATTGAAATGGAATCCCATGAATTTTTTATTGTAAATGCAACAATTTGTATTCATGGCATCGCTCGGGTCGAGTTCAAGATTTCACAACCGGAATGGGATGCTGTAGCATGGACTATTATGACTGGCCCAGCCACTCCGTGGAGATGGCGGCGGCGACCTTGATTTTGAACTCATTTCGATGAAAATTGCAGCATTAAAATCGAGGCCAATGGCTGAGCAAAGCACGGAAAAAATGTATAAGCCGGGTAGAAAGCAATTCAGGTGAAATTAGTTGGAGGATTATGGGAAAAAGGTTGGACAGAAACTCAGCATAAAATGAAGTCCATTGAATTAATTTCTCGAACGAAAATTTAAATCATTTCAAGAAAAAAAACTTGTCTATTGTGAGTAAAATTCAATCGCTGATAATTCAGTTTAATTGAATTTGAAATATAGTTTTTTTTCTATTTCTAAAGGAAGTCCAATACAGAAATTTTATGTATAATCTAATATAATTTAGTTTAGTTAGTAGAATAATTTCGTATTTAAATTTGAATTTTTTACGGAAAATTAATTCCTAAGTTAATATAATTTAGCTTAGAGAAAAATTTGCTTTAACCTAATCAAATTTGTAATGCCATTTCCTCAAAAAACGTTTCTAAAAACATTCGCTTGCAGTTTTCCATTATGTAGGTTTCATACACAAAGTATTTTCGGGGAAATTGAAAAAACCCATTTAGCTTTCCAGTCCATAAAAATTGGCTAAACTTGTATGATAACTTTGTGTGCCAACACCCCAGCACCCCGCCCCCTACCAACCCCTCCCCTACGAACACCCACATTCTACACACACATGACTCGGAAAATAGAGTCCGAGGCACACGCCTCATTAGAACACCTTTCAGTTTGCTGTGTAATTTTCGCAACGTTTTTAATGGCGTGCGGGGACATTTTGGCACTCGAGTGACCGTGTGCGTTTTTACCTCCTCTCACCTGCCTCCGCAATTTCCCACCCCCTGCATTTTCGCCACTGTGTTTTCCTTTGGTTTTCCCTGGCTGCGCGTCGCACGCAAAACTATTTAGAGAAGTGTCAAGAAATGTCTGCATTTTGCCACGATTCGCCGTTGGCCATTGCAACATCGTCGCATTTTCTGTTGCAGCAGTCACACGCCTGCCATGACGCCCCTGCCCCTGTTGCCCCGCCCCCTTTTTTTGGCACACATTAAAGATATATGCCTACACTGGCGAAAAACACAGGAAAATCAGATTATTTTCAGAACAAAGAAAAAACAAAAATTATACATTGCCACATTTAATGTTTGAATATTTTGTAATTATATAAAAATCCGAAATTTTCGATTTTGTATTAATTTTTCTGAGTGTATCTTGGTGCGGGCGGGCATTGATAAATTACAAAACATAGCAATGGCTATTTTAAATGTAGCATGAAATTTGCATTTCATATATTTTTGCACTTTTTTAGCAGCTTTCCGCGTGATTCTGGGATGCTGAAATGTTGTCAACGGAATCGGGGCCTAATCTTCCTGGCTGTGACGCCCACGTGGGCGTGGTCGTATCTCTGCATTTGTATCTCAGAAAAAAACTGTGTCAAACAGATTCCCCATTTGCTTTCGAGTGCATAGAACACTTCGCTTCGCTTTGCTGGCCTTTCTAAACAAAAGCCTGCCAAAAAAAAAATAAAAATAAAACGTAAAAAATATATCGAAATAAAAATACAAAAAAAAAGACAGCTAGGAGGGAGTACGAAAAAATTGTCATTTGCGTTGCGTTTTGTTTGTTTGGCGTTTTGTGATTTATTTTCGCTTTGACAAATGCACAAAAATTTGACCATGGCATGTCAAGAAGAGTGTGGTCATTGTATTTATAATGCCCCACCGATATAGACAAATGGCCAACAGCAGGCGGACAGCTGAGCGATCGATGGTGCCTCTCGATCTCTCCCGATGAGTCTTCCAGAAAGGACCGGATCGAAGCATCGTGATCCGAGTCTCTAATTAGTGGCCAAGAATGCACTAAAAAATAAAAAGATATCCCCAATCTACGTGAGATGTGTTTGAAATTAGACAGTCATATTCATATTTTTTTTGTGACTAATATTTGGATAACAAAATGTGAGGTATATTTATCATTTTATCATTTATCATTTACTGCATAAGATTACATTTTATTTTATATTGTATTTTTAAATAATTTTACAACTTGCTAATTAGCGTTGATGATGCTATGAAAAAGTAATAAATAGGTATAATAAATAAAGTTACCTTTCATATTTCCATTATTTTGGATGTAAAAGTAGAAGTTAAAATGCATTTTTATCGCACTTTAACTCCTCTCTTTTATTTTTGTTACACTGGATAAACTAAAATATTTATCGCTCTTTAAATCCTCTCTTTGTTGTTTGGCTAATTGCTTGAGTTTGCAAACAATCATTTACAACTTAACTCCTGCTCTTTTTAATTAATTTTTAAAACCATTGCAGACTGATAACTTCATTTCCGTTGAGCAAACAACAACAGCTGGGCGGAGTTCTGCGGCTGGTGCTGCATATTAATAAACATGAAAACATTGTCAATGTGGGTCAGGAAAAAAAATAGCAAAGGAAAGGGAATATAAACAGAATAAAAAAAACTGAAAAAAAAAACTGAAGAGGCAGCCTGACTGCTGCCTATAAAAATAGCTGAATCTACCTCGCGAATTGAAGTTGAAACAGGTGCATGCTGCACGAGTCATGTTAGCTTATTTATTTGCTCTTGGTTGGGGGTCACTCTAATGCTTGACTCTGCCTCACTTTTGAACTTTTATTTTTACGTTCACGTTTAGTTTTCGTATTACTTTTTTTTTGGGATGTGTGGCAGTGAAAGAAATTGCATTTTACACTCGTTGACATGGCAGAAATCTCTGGAAGCCAGAGCCGCAGTCGCAGTGGCTGTCGCCCTCTCAACTTTTCAATTTCCCACACAAATCCCAAACTGCGCAGATATATAGGATATATAGACACAGACGTCAGTTAGTTTGGTCGTCGACAATGCAATCAACATAAATACAAATCCCAAAACTATTTTAATGTCGACTTGACCCGAAAGCACAGACCTCCTGTCCTTTACACTTAAAACAAAACAAAAAAAAAGCCGTAAGAGAAGTCTCATTTAATATAAATGCGAATATTATACAGTAATTCATATTCACATTTTTAAATATAGATAAAATTTTCATTATTTTATTATTTTCCAATATGTAAACTTTAATTTATTTTTCCTTGTGTATAATTCAGTGTTCAGTTGAATTGTTGTTGCCGGTCCTGTTGATGTGGTAATGGAAAAGTTTGCCCAACAAAAAATGGCACTCAAAGAGCCAACTTAAAAACGCATCAAAGTCGGGTTTTGGCTTTTGGCCAAGCTGCTAACCGGGCGTATACGTAATCTGATGTGCGCTGCTACCACCGGAAAGTTTTCGGGCGATACGAAAGTGTTGGCTTAGATACTCCTGGGAGTCAATTGTGATGCATGATGGAGCCATAATATACTTTAAGGATTCCTTTTGCTTCAGATTATTTACGGAACTAACTTAGAACGGTTATTGGGAAAAGTGTCTATCTAAGGTTTAGGTTAACAAAGTTCTGGGATAATTCCCCAAGGGATTGGACCTCAACTAAACTTTAAACTGCAGAGGGTGAAAGAGTATCTTTGCAATCTAAACGTATTTAATAAATTATTTAATGGCAAACTGTACATTTTGAGACCCCAAGTTTCATTTCATCGCATAAAAACGTATCCCATTAAATAATTATGCTGAGAATGGCAGCAGCTAATTGGAAATTGGTATTTCAATAATTAGTATTTTTTTTTTGGGTTGAAGACGCCGAGCATTGAACTCTGTGCCCAATAAATAAATTTGGGGGGATCCTTTTTTATGGAACACATGCAGACACTTCAGTTCATTGACATTTCGGTAATATTTTGCCATTAGCTGTGTCCCAATTTTCGCGGAGAGAAAACAATATCGAAATATGGAAAAGGCACAGCCGACCATAATGAAAATGTAAGCCTCATATTTTACAAAGACTTTGCATAAATTGCGATGCTGCCGAAGAAATACAAAACAATCAAATGGCAATTAACACTTTTCGGCTGAATCACATGTTAATGCCCCATTTCGATGGCCATTCTCGATAAAGATTCTCCAGCTAATTGATGGGCATGGCCAATAACCTCCACCTCCTGTATACATATAGTTTTTCTTAACAATTAGTGAAAATTTGTTGATTTGCATAAATCTGTTTTTTTGTTTTTTTTTTTTTTGGTTGTTTCGTTCGTTTTTTGTTGTTGTTCGATTTTTGCTCTTGTTTAGGTTTGTGATCTGTCTGTTTTTGGGCTGACTTTTTTATTGGTTTCAGTTGCGCATTTCCCATTCTCCAGATTTTGTTTATATTTATGCTGTGTGTTGTTAACTTAAATATTTGTACATTAGTCACCGATTAAACGGTTGCCTTGTTTTGTGTTTTATTTTTAATTATCTGATATTGTTAGCAAATCTCAGAGATTTGGAAAACTATTGTTTAATGTAATGTAATCTATTTGAAAGAAGTTTAAATAATACTTTATTTTTAAAGGTTTCTTTTTAAAACTGTAATCAGTTTTTAATGATTTAAATGGGTTTTTAATTTGAAATTTGAAGAAAACATTTTAATGTTAAAATCTTTTTACTTAAATTAATGTTAAATGTTTATTGAAATACATTTTCAATACCACTTTAATGGCATATAATAAATCCTTCGAGGGGGTCCTCGACCCAGGTTCAAAAATATTACCAGGCTCCAATTTGGCTCTCGAACACTGTTAATTGCTTGACAAGAAAGAGACCGTCGACATCATAACCATAAATTTTGATGGGCCTGCATTTATTTTTAACCCAATTTCCCGTCGTTCCATAGTTTTTATATCAATGATGGTGGTTCCTCTCTATCTCTATCTCTGTATCTATGTGTGTATGCTTTTTTTTATATGCTTGTCAGCCTTTTAGAATTTATGTTGTGTTTTTCATACATTCTTTTCGGGCTTTTGGTTTTGTCTCGCCTGTTTTTGGTTTTCATTCCTTTTTCTATAAAATAATTTTGTTGTATCTTTGCAGTGCCTCCCTCGCAGTGTTTTTATATTTTCTTTTTTTTTTTGGGGAGGTTTTTTTTTTGTTTTGTCGAGATTCAAGACCCCTCGGCGATTTGTCGGTTAGTCTGTTAGTCGTTTAGGTTGGTCGCAAAGCAACAGATTTCTTTGCTTCACACGCATTTGACTTTCAAATGAAGGACAAATATTGTACGGCCGAATGAACAGGCAGCAACAACAAACAAACAAACATACGAGTCGGCTAGGTGGCAAATGCAGGGGCGGGGTAGCATAAAATT
Source organism: Drosophila setifemur (assembly GCA_021224005.1). Taxonomy (NCBI): domain Eukaryota; kingdom Metazoa; phylum Arthropoda; class Insecta; order Diptera; family Drosophilidae; genus Drosophila; species Drosophila setifemur. Next base: position 17,072,775 of record JAJJHY010008789.1, read on the forward strand.
CCAAGGGGGCGGAGGGAGGTCGGCTCCTTGAGATTGCGAGGGCGTTCTTTGAAAGTTTTGCATTGGATTGAATTTTTTCCCCCATAGGTTGTGGGAGTATATCCCCATCTCTGTTGGATTCAACTTTTTGTTCTTGTTCTTGCTGTTGGCTGAGGTTGTGAATATAAATTATGTGAGTAATTTGATTTTAAACTGTATGTTATTGCCTGAGTAAAAAAAAGATTGTTGAAAAGTGGAAAAGTTTCCCAAGTAATTGGCAGGGCGTTCATTTATTGTAAATATATCTATGATGTGTGACACAACGGAAATGAAATTTATTATTATTCGAAAAGAAAACCTTTTCATTTGGTTTCCTGGAAAATTAAATTTCGCTTCGAAATTAAATTATTAAGATTGATAGTTAGGTTTTGGGATTTTAATTGGAAAAGTCGATAAAGTAATTGGTTTAATATATATCTATGGTAAAGAGCTGGCCATATTATTTGTATTTGTTTAAGTTGATTTTAAATTCTTAAATTCAATGTATTATTTCTATAATATCACCAAGCGTTATTATATAATATTTCGAAAAATTCTTCTTCTCTATAATCTTTAAATGACACAAACTAAAGTATTGCCATAAACAAACCAAAGTTAAGCCCATTTAAATATATATATATTTATTTGTTTTTCTTCACAAATTCCACATTAATCCCCTCCAAATATCTATCTTGTTTAAATGTTTTTTTTTTTTTTTAATTTAATTTCGAGGACTGTGCTAATGCACATTTTTAATGCTCTTCACATGATTAAAATTGCGTTTTTTTTGCTGGTTTTAGAAATGAATTTATGCTGCACACGTTGAGAATGGGAATGAGAAATTTAGAGGCGTTTGCAACGTCCGGCGGCAGGAACATAAAAATAGATTTTGGCCCAACGTTGCCACTTAAGCCGCAGCGGCAACATTTTATCGACACGAGCCAACTGTCAGTTGGCCGGGGATCCGATGGGATCGTTGTATATAGGATCTCGATCCTAAGCATTGTCAGCTCTCGCTGAGCCTCTCGCTTTTTTAGACCAAATAAGCGCAAAAAGTATCTCACAGATACGCAGCAATGCAAATAACTTGGCACGCATCTTGTCGACGCCGTCCTCTGGGTTGTTTTTATTTCGCTTTCGGTTCTGTTTTTTTGGTTTTTTTTGCCATGCTTGAAAAGCAGATTCTAATGCATTTTCCTTGGCCTGCCCGAATAATTTCGAAACTTAACTTGTCCGCTTATGTCGGAAAATAGAAGAGTGAGGACGCTGATGGGGATTTCGGAGGAGAGGCAAAGAGGGGAACGGGAACGGGGATGGGGACGGGGACGAGGTTCCATGTCCGTGCATCGTTTTTGGTCTTGTTTATTTAGGACTCCGACTGTCTGTTGGATAATTTTCTACTTTGTTCTTGCTTGGTCTGCATAAAAAATGCAAAAACCAAACGTCAGACGAGAATTTTATTTGCTGTTTTTATTATTATTTTCCCTGTGACTTCTTCTCCCTGGCGTACTCTCCTACCCAACCCCAATCCCAATCCCATTCCCTTTTTTCTATTCTTGTTCCCTGTGTGTGTGTGTGTTTTGTTTTGTTTTCGGCTTTAGTTTTGGGTTTTTGCTTGGAGAATTGTTTCGTTTTAAGCTTTTATTTGCTGGCCGACTCTGTAATTAATTTACAGGCCAGCCGCAAAAAGTCCTTTCCCCCTTTGAATTCTTTATTTGGCTTTGCTTATACTCAGTGCGGCTGACCACATTGAATTGGATCGAATTATTTAGATCGAGATCATTTCGAAAATATTTGAAGCCAAATTTACGGTTTAGGTCGCCCAAAGATGTTCTCTATAAACTTATTTTAATCTATAAACATAAATTGTTTAACATAAACTACATTCGATATTCGTAACAACTTTGTTATATTTCTCTAATAATTTCTGAAGAGTATAGGACTTTTTCAAAATAGTTTATATAATTCGAGTTTGTATAACTCAAATTTTTCTGTAACTTTTAACTAGAATTCCCAAATCAATATTGTAGTGAATTTTATTTTTAGTGGTTTTGTTTTTGTTCTCTTCTGGCATTTGTAAATATTTGCCACGCTCCAACAATCAGCGTTTCAATCAAAACCACTGTTAACCGGCAAATGCAAACACACACACCCTTCCACGGCCAAAAGCCCAGCTGAAAGATACATGACCACACTCACACACAGAGACACAGATACATAGTTCCAGATACCCAGGGGAGTATCACATGCGGAGCTCATAAAAATAAAATGGCGCTACACAAAACTAAACGTTATTTCACCCGACGCCCCGACTTAGGGTTAGTGATGCGTGTCAAATGACAGTCGGAACGTGACAAATGGTTCGAAATGGTTTTCAGATACTTTTCAATGGTATCCGAAATGTTTAAAATTCTATAGTGCGATGCTTGGGGCGCAACTAATAGGAGAATGATTCGAAATTTACAGGTGATAGGGAGGTGCTATGTAAATAATAATAATATTAAAGTATAGCAAAGGTATAGATACTAAGAATTTTCTCATTTTATAAATAACTCTTTAACATTGTTTTTACAAATAAAGGAAGTGTTAATTTACCAGAATATATTTTGTAATATAATTTATTTCTTGTAAATTATTTCAGTTATTGTTATTTTCCCCATTATATAATTTTCTCAGTTTTGGCTTAAATTTGGCCAAAAAACCAACTCTATTCTGGAAAATCTTTGCGAGGCATTGTCGTTGTCATAGTCAGCGCAATCGAACACACCTGAGAAATCAATCAATCGATTTGTTCAACTGTAACTGACAACTGAGAGTTGGAGGGAGAGGGCATGGGAGAATCAGAGAAACAGAGCGAGAAAGACAATCAGTCGCAACATGTTGTCAACAAATTTTTTAGTAGAACGTTTGATAAAAACGAAGACAAAAAAAAGAGAGGAAAAAAGAACGCCAAATGACAAGCTGACTGTGCCAAATAACCGCTGGCATTTTATTTTTATTTTTTTGTTTCTTGAATGCGTGTGAAGGAGCTGGGGAAAAATCGGAGAGAAAGAGAATTCGAGAGAGGGGAGACTTTGTTAGAGAATAAGTGAGAGAATCGTCAATTGTCAGGCGGCGACACATGTAAATAACTTCAAACGAAAACAAATGCGAAATGAAAATAAAGAAAAGCGAAAAGGCCTGCAGCGAAGTGTTTTATGTTTGGGGTTTTCACTACTGTTTTTTTTTTTTGATTAACCTATTTAATTGAAAATGTTTAACTGGGTTTGTAGTAATTAAAAGTTCAAGAAGAATATTTCACATGTGTTCCCGTTTAATTTTAAATTTGAACAAAAATGTGAATTCACCTTTGCGAAATGTTCCGCGATAAGGAATTTCGCGATGAAAAGCTTTTGAACCAACCTTCTCCCGCATATCTGCGTGTCGTACGGAAAATCTTGTCAAATGCCTTTGACAGTCCGCTTCAAAGCGAAATGCAGCGCAGAAAATCCGATGAAGGGTCGGAAGGGAGAGCAGCAGGGCCATTTTCCTTTACATCTCATTCCATCTTTTGATTTACGTCGTCGTCCGGCGTGGAAAATTTTAACGCACACGCACGCATTCTTTTGGGGCGGAGGAAAATCTCGCCACGCATTCCATGTAAATATTTGGAGCAGCGAAGCAGCTGACAACTGTTGCCGCTTTTCCTTGGCTATAGATTTTTCCCTTACATTTGCCCTTGTCTTGTGCAATGGCTGAAAAGTTGTGGAAGCGGCCACATAAAGCGAAGAAAAGAAAAGCCCAGGCAGCTGGACAACAAATCAGCTTAGATGGAATGCCTCAATAAACTTTTACTTTTCTTACCAACTTTTCGCCATTCCCCGAGAGAAGTCAACTCAAATCCCTCCGTCTGTCTTTTCTTATTTCTTTTTCTACTTCTGATTTTGTGCTTTGTCCCCCGTTTGAGCATCTATTTTTGGCCGGAGATTTGTGGCGTTCCCATTTCACTTTTTTTTTCCTATTTTTTTTTTCTAGATATTCCATGGGCCTCGGCAAAGTTTTTACCTTTGACGTTGTCTTAAGGTGGCTCTAAGTATAGCGCATATATATTTTCTATATTGAAATCTCTTGTATAGGCACATTTTAGTGGGCGTGTGCTGAACACGACATTCGGAATCTAATTAACTTCTGGAATAATCAAAGAAGACTGCCAATGGAAGTCATACATTTTCCGATTATTGTGTCAGATTCGATTTGATGCTGATGAGCGGATAGTTTTTGAGCTTCAAATTGTTGCCGGGAAATGCAAATTAAATGAAGTGTTGTAGTCCTGCAAAATCAGGATGGAAATTCAGTCAATCTACAGCATATTATTTACAAATTCTAGACTGAAAGATATAGCAAAATGTTTTCTCTAACTCCAAATATTTTCGACTGCTTATTGGATACTAATAAATTGCTAATGGAACGGACACAGTACTCGCATTATGTCTGGGCTAGATGTTGGCATAAACAAAAATGATTAATGCCCACATGGAGGAGGGGACATGAATGAATGAACCGAATTTTAGAACAAAGGCTAACCGAACAGAACCCATCAATTGGCAAATGTCGCACGCACATCCATCATAATTATTGTGCATATTCAAGTCAGAGCCGAACAGAAGAACATCGCAGAACATTTGACAACTTTATTATGAGTGCGAAATTGTCGTTGTTTGCAGGTTCCTAGATTTACAGGTTTTTAATTAAAATCATTTCATGCAAATTTATCAAATGATGGACTGTCGTCTGGATGTGGTCCAGTTTGGTTTCTCTATTCCTCCCGTAGGCGTCATTTGCATCTCATATGAATTTCATTCTATATCTAAATATATTTTTTAATTTGCTTCCATGTCAGATGGCGCTGCACTTTGTTCTGTTTCGCCTCGGTTGTGTGGTGCAAATTTCTTTAGCGACATTTCCATTTATTCTCGGCCGTTTTGTTAATTTATCGCATTTTAAGGCATGTTTCACATTCGCCCGGCTCTTAATTGAGATATTTATTCGTCGGACGGTGAGCGTTGTTTATAATTTATGAATTTGATGGCTGGTAAATTGGATTCTGTATTCAGCTTAATGGAAAATTAGCTGATTTAATGGCGGCTATCTATATATTGCATGCTCAACAAGTACAAAAGCATTTTATATATAGTATGTGTGCATATAGAGTAGGCTTAGGAAAGTATGAAAATTGGTTCAATGCATAAAAGCATCGTCATCGTTGGTAGTAAAAAAAATACATACTCATATATGTATAGGTATAAACAGTCTTAAGTCGAAGCAGCTGCTGCTCTGTCATGTTTTTAGTTTTATTGTACAAATGCCTAAAATTTATTAATTACTGTTTGCACAAATGTTCGCCACTCAACGCCTCTGACTGCGTTAAGTGTTTAGTTTTCGGTGTTTTTGCTGTTTCATTTATATTTGTTATTGTGTTTTAGTATTTTTAGCTTATTGCTAAGATGCCGGCCGGTAATTTGCAAATTATCAGAAAGTTTCTGAGATCAATTTAGGCAGCAGCGTAATTCTTATATCTATTTTATATCTTACTTTTGTTCTCAAGGTTTCTGTTGCTCAAATTTAGGTGATGATTTTTTGACCTCTACTTGGGCTTTAACTAACAATTACTCACATGCCTCTAAGCTTAAGTCCAATAAATAAACCAGAATAATGCTCTCCATATGTTTATAGAAATATATATAATATATAACAATAAGACTTTGTTCGTCGCCTGAATATGTATATATATATACTCGCATGTATCTTAATGACCCTCATTCTTTTGTCGTTGGAAATTTTGGGGGGAGAATATCCAAATAGTCGAGCTGCCAAGAAAAATAACATAAAATTGCCGCAAAATATTTTCTAAATATTTGTATTTAGCGCAAGTTAAATAATCAGACAGATTATGCATACTTTGGACGTACAAATCACCGACAAGAAACTAAAAATCCAAAAACAAAAGAAAAGAAAAAACAAAAGCGCATAGACAAGAGCGCCAACGAGAAATGGCCAAAAATCTATATACATGAAGTGGTTTGCAAATTCTCTACACTTAAACAAATTTCTAAAACCCACAGAGAAATATTTGCTTAACATATTATTTTGGCACTCAAAAATGTTTAACAATGTATTAATGTACAATGTACAGAATGTTTACCATAGAAAAATAGTTTTTTCTCTAATGGAAATCAAAATTTATTTCGGATATTATTTATGATAGCAAAAATTTCTTATTCTTATAAAATATTCAAATTTTTCTAAAATTTATAAATTTCTTCTTATTTTTTTGTGATTTATTATTGCAGTGCAGTACCATGGCTGCCTAAGAATTCTTTAAAAAATATATATATTCAAACGTAAAGCAACAAACACCTGTAGCCATATAAATCGACAAGGTTGCTCCTTCGCTTTGCTGATTTTCCTAAGATTTTCCCGGCAACATTGCAGCGCAATTGCTGCCGCTAAGCTTCCCATTTTTCATCGGACAACATTGTTGCAGTCGGATTGCTGGGTGGGTGATGTTTCTAGGGGTAACCTGGTGCTGCACCTGTTTGGCCATTGAAGCGTTGAGCTCGCTGAGTCAGTGTGCCATTCAATTCAGCCAGCTCTTCAGTCAGCTAGTTTGTTGTCATTGCACTGATGCGGGGATGATGAGGGGCAGGGGGGCAAAGGAGGGGCGGCAGAGGGGGCAAACACGTAACTTTCAACATCAAACTTAAATTATGCAAATGTTTGCTGGAGCATTTTCGACGCAAATCAGCAGTAAAAGTTAAATTGAGACCCCTTGCAAAATGGTAAATAGAAAAGTGTGCGTACACAAAGCACATTATTCAACGAAATATTAAGTGACAAATACCACAATAGTTGAGATTGAAAAGTTTGTATAATATGTATAATTAAATGAGGTAAATCAAGTTACATGCATTCCAAAGCCAATTATCTACTTTGGGTGAATAAAGTAAGATACAATAAAAAGTCCAACATGTTTTATTTTCATTTAAAATACACTTTTTCGATTTAATTCAATTTATCAATATTATTAATTTCTTTTGATTACAATTTTTTATTATTTTTAATTTAATTATTCTCTATATTATATTTAATTTTATTATTTATTTGTTACTTACTTTTCAATCAAATTTTTGTCGGTGCAATGGCACGCAAAACTTTTCCCCCTAATTGCAAAATATTTTAGCTTATTTAACAAAATTTCCACTGCACAGCTCTGGTTTGCTCTCTCAATTTGATGCACTCAAAAATCTCATCTAATTAATTGAATTAAGTCCGACAACTGTCATGGAAAATAGAACCGCATTTTCACTCCCTTGTCTGCATTTTTCTGCAGCATTCCCAACTAATTCTAGAAGTAGATACTTGAACCAGCTTGTGACACAGAAATAACTGAAATAATCGTGGCACACAAAAATAATTCGTTATTTATTTTTGCCGAATATGACACATATTTTCATTTTCAAAAATTCTGCTCTGCTCTACTTGAGACTAATTGTTTGGCGACGAAGGAAGAGGAATGGATGCGGTGGGGAGCAAAGGTGAGTGGGTGACAAATGCCCCAGAGTTCGGACTTGTGACAGATCCAAATGATGCTGATATTCTTGGCCTGACAGCAGCTGCTGCTTTGGATGCTGCTTGCAGTCATTCAAGAAAATCATGCAAAAAAAAAAAACAAAACACAACAAACAACTTAGTGACGCTCGAAAGGAAAATAAGCTTAAAAGAATTTATTCACATTGCGAGGGTATTACGATGTAATTTTTCACAATATTATATTGTTAGTTAATACCTGTTCCTAGATTGACCATCTTGAGTAAGCTCCGATTAGTTGGTCAACCAATTGGCCATGATGATGATGTTCTTTGGCGTCAATGGTTTACCTGCTGGCACAATTAAGTTTTCGGCACGTAAATGAATCATTCAAATGGCTTTTCACATCTCTCCCACTTGTGCTCGGTTTTTGCCTCTCTTCTGGTTTTATTCTGAATTTTCATCTCTCTGCTTGTGGTTGTGGGGGCGTTTGTGTTGCGCATACGCCACGTTGTACGGCCGTCGGCTCGTGTTGTGTGCAATTAATAAATTTAATTAAGAAATAATGCACAAGCCATCGCCAGCGTACTGCGAGACTTGGGCGTCGCCTTCTGTCGCTCTTTCATGTGTGAAAATTATGATTATTTTCTATATATCATTTTTGCTGTTCATTTTTGCGTGCGAAATCACCTAACATGCAAAATACAGGAATTAAAGGAATCAACCGCCCTCCGCCTCCGCCACAACGGCGTTGATTCTCAAACTATTTGGCTTAAATCATAAATCAAAGTGCACGCCGTGCTGTATGTTGGCCGACTAAGTTTTTAATTAAATCTCAATTGCCGCACCATGCATCACCGCATTTAATCCGGCCAGAACAAACATATAAATACATATATATGTATATATATATATATATAGAAATGGCGCCGTGTTCATGGCCAGAACATGCTTGTTTAGTTCGAAACAAAAAAATAATTCCAAATGCCACAACTAAATACAGTCGATCATGCATAAATTGATTTTCTTAGCTCGAATTTTTCTCTGAATTGATTTAAATTAATTGTTGGCAGCAGTATTTAAAAACTACATATTTGTGAATATATTTTGAATGATATACTTTTCTTTAACTTAATATATATATTTATTGTTTACTTCCCATCAAAAAATATTTTCAAATACCACAACTAAATACAGTCGATCATGCATAAATCTATTTTCTTAACTTGACTTTTTCTTTGAATCCAATTTAATTAATTGTTACTCAAATTTAAAAACAAAATTTCTTAAAAAAATGTTCTCCAACTTAAAGTATTTCCTTTTCGAATTTAAAGTTACAACATCTTAATTTTTTTTGCATTTATTCAGGTTCGCCTATAAATGCATTTGTTATTTTCGGTGTGATTACAATATTGAATGGACTTCACGTTCCATCCGTATACTATATACGAATAGCTTTAAAATCCACTTTTCAGTGTTGCTGTGCGAATTGCAGTCACATAATTCAACTGAAATGACCTGCAGCACACGACATAGCCTGCCAAGAAATGCCCACTGAAAACGTACGTGTGGTTGTTGTTTTCTTTTTGGGCGGTTTTGTAGGAGGATTTTGTTGTTTCATTGTTGTTGCAGTCGTGGTTCACATTGGCGTTGTTGTTGTTGCTTTTGGTCATGAATGCATGTGGGTGACGTGCGGTTTTAGGCTGTTGCATTGGACCTGTGCCTGCTTTTGGCTGTTGGTGGGCAGATGGCGGTCAGCCATCATCGCATCTCTGCTTCCTCGGCAACCCGCCTGGCAACAGTTGTTCGGTTGTTGTAGCTGCAGCAGGATGAGGAGCAAAACTAATGGCCAGCCATTTGCCAGAGCTGGAAATCGTTTGGGGGAAAACGATTAGGTGAAAATTGCACAACGTGCGGTTGGACAAATAATTAATGGGTTTAGGGAGCAAGTATTTATATCAATTAAATTCAAAATATTAGCTACAAAAAAAAAACATTTTTATATTCTCTTAATTACTTTTTAAGTCCTTAAATTCAATTATTGAAATACAAAAATGGTTACAACTTATTTAAAATTATGAACTTCATCAAATGCTTTAACTAATTTAAATTTAATTATAATCAGTAGCAATTAAAGATTTACATATATTTACTATTGCAAATAGTTATTCAGGATATTATGTTACAAACAAATAAAAAGAATTAACAAACATTTGTGTGAGTATTAAATTTCATTGAGAAATACCTAAAAAAAAATTCCTGAATTAAACCGAGAAACAGAAACAGAAAACCATGTAAATACTAAATAAAAAATTATATTAAAGTCTTCGCTGCAATTAAATTAAATTCATTAATTTATGCAAAATTTACCACTGGCGGCAGTGAAAATTCTTTGATTAATGCTAGCTAATGCACATGCCGCCACCTTCTCTAAAATGTTGAGAATATAGTGTTTCTAATTGATTTCGTACGCCCCCCGGGGACCTTGGAATAGTTTCGAATCGCTCGCCTAATTGACTCTAGACGTGGGTCCTGCCAATTGATCAGCGCACCAGAACCCCTAGAAAAAAAGAAAAGAAAAACAGCAGAAGAGTCTCTTCACCCGTCAAATGCGAGTTCATCATCACTGAACCTCCCGCTGCCAAGTTCATGATTTTCACCTCCTTCTTCCCATTGTAATTGGTATGTTTTCATTTTTTTTTTTATGGTTAAAATGTTCAGTTTGCAGCTTTTGAGTCATCGCCGAATTATTGCGAAACTATGCGAACTGAATTTGTTTCGTTGGCTATTTTCGTGATCCTTATTGTTGTTGTAGCATCAGCTATTTGGCATGCGCTGAGTGGCCAATAATATTTGCAATTATTTATTTCAACTCGACGTCGCTGGGAGGGGGTTCGCTTGGTTATAGCCCAACCGTTGAAATATATGCGCAATGAATAATTCTATGCACTTGGAAAAAATACTACAAGGTGTTGGAGAACTCCCATCTTTAGGAGGCAAAAGGAAGCAAGATTTTTTATTACATTTTCAAAGTTTAAGTTTAGAAATTGTATATATATAAATAAATCCATTTATTTATTATTAATTAAAGACCCTGAAGATGAACGAATTTAAACTAGTCAAAAATGTCAAAAATGCAAGTCCCTTTTTCTATTTGGGATTACAACTTTCTCTGAGTGTACTTCGCAGCGCCACAGTGACCCCCTCCCTGTGGTTTCCACTCCTCTGGCAGAACGTGCGAAAAACTTTTATGTTCTAAAGATTTTGCAACTTTGAACTTTCGTTAGGCGTTCGCGAACATGACGACATAAATGCAATGAGCAAACTGTTGCAACACACGCGCAACATTTGCTAGCAATTAATAAATTGAGTTCTATGCGAGTGTCTGAGAGTGTCTGTCCCCGCCTCCCCAAATTTTCCTTCGTCCCAGCCAGCCACTATTTTCGTAATGTTTATGAATGAAAATGCACAAAATTCGCATCTCAATTGGTGTCCAATAAATTGCAATCACACTCGGGCGAACGCTAATTAATTTGTAGATCAAAAATTATGATTAGCGGCGAGCATGAATCTGTGATGCTGCAGCTGCTTTCGCTTCCCCAGAAACCTTGGGAAGTGCGTTGACCAATGCGGCGTATGCGCAATCACGAAAACATCACGTATACGTAGGTTGGTCCCCAAACAAATTATAAGTATTTCTTCTCTCTCTCTCTCTGTCTCTCTCTGATGCTTAGACAACAAATTGGATTTGTGCTCTGACTAATTATTGTCTCTTCTTTTTTTTCTGTATCTTTTCAGGTAAGTTTCTTGAGGCCAGAACTTGCGAAATCGATTTGAATCCGTTGGGGAGTGGTACAGAGGATAAAGGTTTGTGAGGGTGAAATACAGATGAGCTTTAAGGATATACAAAATATTATGGAACATAAAAAAACGCATTTAACTCTAAGCTTACCACCATTTTGTACCTGTTCAATAGTTCAAGTTATTGAAGCTTACCTGTGGCTGTATCTGAGAGCCTTGTTGAATCGATTCTCACCTCGTTCCCATATCGCCTGTCCTCGATTTGCTGGTGGGCTAATTCAATGGCCGAAGGCTTCTTTACAATATCACAACACAAACTTGACCGCCGACGCTGCCAAATTATTGTTGTGCTTTAGCTTTTCCTATTGATGATTTGCTTGGCATTGTTGTTGCTGTTTTTGTGGAAATTGTTGACGTGCAAATTGCAAATGAATGTTGGCCAAGCGTAAAAGTTTAGCCAATTTGGAATACCCTTGCAAAAAGTATGACTTTTGTGATAGATTGGTTAATTATTTTCGATTTAATAAAATATATATTTTTTATAAAAGCGCTACGATGATGAATAGCAAATGTGATAGTAGATTAAACAAATAAAATTGTTATCTTAATGAAGACATGATATTATCATTGCAACGATCGTTAAATTTAATATTTTATAAATAATTTATAAGATATAAGCTAGAAATCGTTGTATATCCTTAAGGGTATTTAAATTTCAGTTTGCTGAAGTTAGTTCATTATTTATTTGGCGTCTGGAAAGAGCGGTGTACGTCATTAGGGGCTACAAATTCTGCTGCTTATGCTGTTTGTCTTTGTGTGCGTTTTGTTTGTTTGTTTGTTTTACCAACAAGAGAGAGAAAGAGATAGAGAGAGAGAGACGCAAGGAGGGAGATAGGAAGAGAGGATGAAAAAGAGACAGAGCGAATCCGATCAACAAATTCTCCATGTGCCCCAAACGGCGGCTGGCATGAATAATTCATCTCCCTGCCGTGTGTGTGTGTATCTTTGCTTATTTCAATGTTTCATGCATAATTAAGCATTTTTGCAATTAAATGCGTGTGCGTGTGTGCGTGTGTTTGTGGGTTGGCCAAAAGTCAGCCCCCAAGTCCCCGGGAAAAAAACCCTTTGAACTAAAACTTTACCTTGGCTTATGTCTGAATATTAAACTAATAACTTGACAACGACGACGTCTCAAGGATAACCGCCAAAAGGTTCGATGGCTTTATTTCTTAAGAAAATGTGAAGGTGGTTGGGGTATTCAAATAAAAATTGGGAAACATAACCAAAACCAAAGTTTAGCCTACTTTTCTATGATATTCAATGACCATAAAATGTTTCTTATCATTGAAAATAAAATAAAAATAAGCACCTTTGAAGTCAAATTTCATTTACATTATTTCTGCTATCCGATTTAAAACCAATCTGAATTAAATACCAATTTAAGCAAAGGGTCAGTGATCCGCCCAAGATTTTTTAAGAAATTGCCAAACAGGAAGGAGAAGGAGAAATAAATATGTACAAAATAGTATATCAGGTGATTCGCATCGCAAATAATGCGGGACTTTAAATTGCTAGATGATGATTTTATCTAGATTGGTCCTGTTCCGACGAGGCTGTTAGTTGTTAGTTTCTCGAATGAACGAACCTATGCTGTTGTGATAAAAACACAAACACAAAATATTTAGCCCTGAATTGTTTGCCAAAAAATGTTCATTTTCATCTCCTTTATGTTGGTGCTTATTATGCCTTGTTTTTCGCTCACTCTCTCTCGCTTTTTCCTCTGTTTTATTTGTTTGTGTTTTTTGTGTTTTGCCGGCAACAATAGAGGCGCAACAACAATGGCAAATTAAATGTACAAAACTAAACATAACACACAGGCAGGCAACCAGCCGTCCGGCTTTCCTTCTCTCTATCTATATATAATATATACATATATATATCTGTTGTATACATAGTATTTTTCACACAATAAATGTGTGTGGCTTGCGAAATATTTTCCACTTGGCACGCAGCATGGCCAACTCTGTGCATTTTACACTTTTAATTTTATTTATTTTTAATACGATTTCGGTGATTTGATTTGATAAAACCAAAAGCCACGGGAAAAGGGAGAGAAACAAAAATGTAGTGGCAGCCATATAAATTAAATGGCCTGGCCAACCAGTTGATTCCGGTCAAGTGTTTATTGTTGATTCAATTCGGTATCTGGATGTGGATCTGGAAAACCTTCTTCAGTACTCGGATAATCCCATTCAACTGCCAGCTGCAGTTGCCAGTTCAGTTGCCAAAAGAAAGAGAGATGAGAAAAGACTTTAGCAAACGTTCTTGATTATAAATAGTTTGGCCAAGTCTGCTGCTCATGGGATTGGGTTGGGTTGGGTTTGGTTGGGTTGTGGGTGGGATGTCTTGGGAATTTCTTCTCTCTAGCCATATCATTGAAAATTCAATTTCAATTATTAGAGAGCTGCCGGGTGTTAGTTTCTAGACTAGAACTAAGGAACCCCGCCGGCACTTAAATGTCACATTTTCCTATGTGGCTCATTTTCTTGGCTCATATTTTCGCAAATTAAATTTTATTGAGCGTATCGCTTGGGCATAATTAATTTTAATTGAGGACACACAACCCACACAGCCCAAAACACGGTCATTGTGGTTCTATTTATACGGTTTGATTTTCTTTTTTTTTTTTTGGTTGCCTTGAGAGAGATGCGGAAAAAGGGTACTCTGACCGAAATTGAAGTGATATTTTCCTCAGTTGTTTCCTGGAAGGAAGCAACTGCCCATCTTCCTAGTGCTAGCTTCTACCTTCTCACACCTGCCAGCCACGTGTGTCGTTCACTCTAATTAACTTTCAATTCAATCAGTCCGATGTGTGTGCTGGCCAAAAATGCACAACTGACCACCACAACTGACATTGTGTGTGTGCTCGAGTGTTACAACACAGCAAGTGCATCCTGTGGTTCCACTTGCATAGGCACACTTAAAGAAATGGGAGTCTAAAAGTTTAATTTACATTGTATTGAGATAGATAATTAATCAAGTTTTGAAGAATAAAATATAGTTGAACTTTCATATATGGAAGCAGTAATTTGTATGCTTAGTTGTAGCCAATTTAATATATATTTTTTTGAGTACACTTACGCATCTCAGCATTTAGTTACAAAAAAGATAATTATATTGAGGTAGATAAAACCCAATTTGAAACTATTTTGTAAACCGTTCAATAAAAGATAATTTAAATAGGGAGCTTCGTTGTTAGTATGCCTAGTTATAGGGAAGTTGTTATACATTTTTTTCAGTGCACCAACGCACCTCACGCATAAACGGCCAGTAGTCAACGTCAGAGGCAGCTGGGAGCTATGGGCTTTGTATGCAAAACATGTCCGACAGCAGCCCAAGAGCCTTCTCTCTGCGGTTGTCAGTGTGTGTGTGTATTAGTGTTGGAGTGGGTGTGTGTATCTATGTGTGCATCTGTGTGTGTGTGTGCGTGCGTGTGCCCAATTGACTTTTGCTGTCGAGCAATTGTTTGGTTCAGGTTGCCCAGGTAGCAGGCACCAAAGGTAGCAGAGGAGCAACACCAAAAGGCAGCAGGAGCAACAGCCGGAATGGAATGGGCCGGACCGCAGGCATTGAAGTCAACGTTGCCGCCACTCATTTGCATGCAACTGTTGAACAAAAACAGCTTTAATTCAATTTCAGCTTTCAGTTTCAGTTGCACTGCCCCATGACTGGCGCTTATTAGTAGCCATTGTTAAGAAATAAAAATAAAACAGTCGCAATCAACGACATCAGGCGCAAATATGTCAGCAACACGTGAAAAAATATTCAAAGAAAATTTTCAGATAGTTGATTGCTATTTTAATATACCAATTACTCCGAAATAGTAGAATATGTAATGATTTAGTTTCAAGAGATTGAGTAAAAAACTAATTTGAAGAACCTAAACTCAATATAAATACAATTAAATAATTGAATACAAAAAATACAAGAAATTAAAAAGCTCAAGAAAAATGTAAAAAAAAGGAGATACGGATATTTACTTTATACGAAATCATTTTTTCTGGTAGCAAATAATTTTATTTTTTTTTGGGCAAGTAGAATATTTTCTATTCCAAATGTTTGATTGTAAATACTAGCAAATTCTATAAAACTAATAAAATTCAATATATTGCAAAAGTATTACATTTATTACAATAAATTAAATAGTCTTTAAAAAAGTTTACATAATTTAATAGAGCAGCGAAAATTATAGCATAATATGTATATATGTATTTATTAAAAAAAAATACAAGAAATTAAAAGCTTCATGAAAATTTATAAATTGTTTGGAGCAGCGGATATTAATATTAGCAGATAATTATATCAAGCCATGCCTTTGCTGTTAAAGCTTTTTTTCTCCCTGTGTGCCAAAGAATTTTGTTTTGTTTAGTGCGAGATAGAAACGTCACATAATGCCAGTTAAGTCGCTGACGCCCACCTTTGTCACTCAGAGAGTCAGTCAGTCAGTTGGTCAGTCAGTTGGCGAACGTCACTTGGCCACTTCCACTTCCACCTGGCACTGGCACTGGCACTGCGATATTCATTTCCATGTCCACAACCACAATCTACAATCGAGCAGCGCCCCCGAAACATTAGCCGCTCGACCAGTTAGTCAGTTTGTCAGTGTTTCATTTTTTCACTGTTTCAGTTTGCCGGTGTGCTCTCCCCACGTCGGACGCTATTTGAAAACGCGTTTCGATTTCTATATCTGTATCCGTATCTGCATCTATATCCCACTCTATCACTACGTTCCGCCAGCAGACTGATAATGGCTTATATTTCTGAATCATCCAACGATTTGCGATAAGTTCTCGTGGTTTTTGTTTGCCGTGCTCTGATGTGTGCCAGAGCTTAAGTTCTCCACTAAGCTCCAAAATAAACACAAATAAAACGGAGAAATACACGAGTAAATAAGTGAAATTGATAAGAAGCTAAAGGTGTGAAAAAATAATATGATTTTTTAATAAAATTGTTAGTAAAGTAAACAACCAAAATGTGTGAGAATAAATATTGATTCTAGATAAAGAATCTTTGAAAGTCCCAAGCTAAAAAAATAATCAATTATCAAAAGAAACAACATGTTTAATAAATGTGGGAGTTTATGAAATTATGATTTCAAAATTGTTAATAAAAGAAACGCCAATTAAAAGGTAAATAAAATAGTGCAATAAATTACCTACCAAACCTGCAAACAAAAATAAATAAAGTTATCAACATTAAAGAAGTCAAATTGATAAGAAAGCACTTAAGCTTATTAATCTATTGAAAGGTGTGGAAATTAATTGTTTATTTACAACATTTTTAACAAGAATTGATACAAATTAAATACTCCAGAATCAATTATTTAAACTTACCAATATTTTGCAGATTTAATTCGAAAACTAATGAATAAAAAAACCCCACAAACGCCGCTTTTTGGGATGACTCATCCAATTGATAAGGCCAAAAGCCCAAAAAACACGTCCCAACGAAACCAAAACAATATTTCCAATTTCAATGCCAGTTCGAGTAGTTGTTTGTTATTTCTGTTTTAGTTTTTGTTTTTATTTTAGATTTTGTTTTCTGATTTCCCTCGCAACACCACAGCGCACATGCTCCTGAAAATGTGTTATTGTTGTTCAGATGTTGTTGCTGTTGCTGGTAGCTACCTGTGACACTTGTCAACGTTGCGATAACATGCGAAATTTCTGGCAAGAGCTGCACCCGAAAAGGCAATACCAGTTTATGCATATTAAAAACTATAAAATAACGTTTGCGTTCGCCACAGATTGTTTTATTATTCGTATATATATATATATATATTGTATTGATCTTTGGATCGAAACGAGTGGAAAAACACGTTTACACCATTATGACCAAAAATAAAATGAACAACCAGAGCGCTGATCATTCAGCTCATTTGCTCATTCACTAGAAGCAATTACAGAAGAAGAGGCTTACGAAATGTTAATACCCTTGTTTAATAACGGAAATGTTATAGTATCAAATTGAAAGAGGATATATTAAGTTTGGAAAGTTAGAATACCCTCTGCGAGGGTATGGAAAATCGATCTTGGCACTGCCTCAGTACTTTTAATTTGTACTGCTTGGCATTTTCAGCTGAAATGTTGTTGCTGGATGTTTTTCCCATTTAAATGAGTTTTGTCTATGACGTCTGCGTATTGTTTACAAATATACGTTTCAATTTGCAGACCCATATTCGTGTACATTATGCGATGTACATTATCCACCCACCCAGCGACACATGGTTGTTGCTGTTGCCTGCCTTTTCCCCCTCAGATACATTTGGTTCGTTCTCCCCTCCGTTTTTTTTTTTCGGTGCTTCGGTGTGTGTTTTATTTGGGGTTTTTATTTTTTGTTTTATTTATTTGGGGATTCATGGCGCTTGCATAATCCTCGCTTGTCGAAGCTGTCAGCGATGTTTCTGCTGCAGCTGTTATTGGCATTCAAATGAATATGTAAACGTCGCATCTCGCAGATTGTTTTCGCTAAACGAAACAATAAACAATAAGTGAACCACTGGTCACGATTCGCGATGGAAGAGTCAGCCGTGTTGCACGTTTCTGCATAGAAGACAATAAGATATCAGAACAAAAAAGATACTTAACATAATTCACAAATAGCAAAAAAGAAAAAAAATTTTAAGTTGATTAGAAATGGTTACTACGTAATAACTCAATTCCAAACAACTTGTTGGAGTAACCTGACTGGAAAATGTTATTCCGGCTTCCATTTATTTTGCTATTAATTTATTTGCTCGCCTTTTTGATTTATCACGAAGGCTGTGCAGATAAACTGCGAATTAAATTTAATGTTTATGCTGCCGCAGACAAATTGCCAGGTTAAATGCGAGCCTCGTACGACAAGCATCGATTATGTCGAATTCTAACGTTAACAGCATCCTGTTTCCTGTCTCTCGGCTAAAGGAAGTTGGCCCACCCACACAGGCACGCCAGTCAACACCAATACTAGCGCAATATACATATACGTATGCGAGCACACGCACACAGATACAAACACTGAATCGACCTCAATGTAGCATACTTTGCGGCGCGTTGATTCGTATATGGCTGCCGGCATACAGCATACATAATTGATGTTTACTCCTAAGTAACCATGCCAAACTACCATACAACTCCCCCACATTCTTACAATCCCTCCTGCATCCAGGGGCGTAGATATAAGTTAATCAACAGGGGCTATTTTATCTAACCATCCAAACTTTATACATCTTCCCAGAACAATTTTGAATATGAACTTTATATGGTATTTATTTTGTTTCTAACCAAAAAGAACCCCTCTGACGACGCCCCTGCACCACACCCACACACTTACTTTTGCGACCCAGGAAGACCAAAGACTGGGCTACAACTTCCGCCACAACTTCCGCTCCGCTTTGAATGATTAGTTTTGGTCATGGAGCGTAGTCTTCTTGGTCGTCCTAGTCGTAGTCCTGGCGACCATGAAATCAAACTAAGTGCTCCGGCCAGAGTCCTCTATTTTTCAAATGTTCCAGCTGGCTGGGCTGAACTATATTTATTTATATTTGGAATATGTTTGGCCCTGAGAAGGGAAGGGGGGGGGACTTTCGCTCAAGGTTATAGTTTTGTCAACATCTCTGGAAAATTGTTGGGTGTGTATTTGTTCTGTTTATTGATTCATCTGAAGGTTGGCGGCGTGTGAGCTTTCCTTTGATTATAATTTACATAATGGCAACAAGTGGTGCGGAAAACAAAAAACAGAAAACTAAGACTGGAATTAATAAAGGTTTGGGTTTATGCAATAATCCCATGTCACTTGGATCTTAGAGCTTTATAAATTTAATTATCAAAGAATTAATGAGAAGATTTTCGGATTACTATTTGATGTAAATTAACATTTTGCAAGCATTCAGAAAATATACTATATTTTGGCGCTCTAGTCAAACGAAGATTTATTGTTTGATATATATAATGGCATTTTTCAACCATTAAGCAGATTTTATATATTTTTATATATCTATTATATTTTGGCGTCCCTTGTCAAACAAAGATTTGGATTAATTGAGAAGATTGTGAGAATAGTTTGCACTTAATTTAGACTGACTTTTAATATTTCAACCCAACTAATTCTGGCGCAATTTCTGACGGCTGCCCATTTGTTCTATCCGATTCATTAACTATATGCTTTGAAGCAGCGTGGTTTCCTTTTCATTCTCGGTTCCCCTTTGTCAATTCAATTGTTTTGTTGTCGTTGCTTCGGCAACAGCAAACACCATTGCGCATACGCCCCGTTGACAAATTGTAATGACCAAGGCGTTGTCGCCTGCGAGCAAGGGAGGGGATCGAGAGGGAGAGGAGCAGGAGCATGAGTTGGAGCTGCGGGGCTTTTGGGGGACATCTTGGCCAAGAGAGAAACCACTTGCATTCGCTGGTAGCTGCTGCTTGGGCGAAAATAGAATTGGCAATGGCTTTGGTGGGTCCCTCGTGCGTCTGTCTCATGTCGGTTCGGTCTCAGGCCATGTGCCTGCGTGTGGACAACATGTCGCGCCACCTCAAAAGCACACACACCCATACTCCCTCGAAGATTGGGGCAGGCATCTGTGATGCACCGAGAGAAATCTATGTCTTTTTCAGTAAATAAAAGACTGAAAACTTATTATTTCTCTTCACAAGAATATTCCTTTAATAGTTTAAAATTGAAGTTATTACAAATTTTTTTCTCTGTATTCCGCTACCCGAAAGCGTGTTTCTGGTGGCGTCTCGTGGTGGTGAAATGCTACTCGGTTGGTTGCCCCGCCCGGTGGTATGTTTGCTTCGTTTGTTTGTTTGCTCGCCTGTTGCTTTTCAACTCATTTCTTTTTATACATATTTGCCATGGCGCTCGCGCTCGCCTTAATGACCAATAAATGTCGCTGCAGATGCAGATGCTAGCTCAAATGCAGCGCTCGGCATAGTTGTCTATTTATTTGCATAGCAATTTTAAATTTAGTTTAGATAAACAAACAAGAGATGGCGGAAAAAAAGTGTCACGCAGTTTCCCAGCCCACGCAGCGACCCACAAAAAGATGCTTTTTTTTCGTACTTCGATTTGGTTGTGGATTTGAAATTTGGAATTTAACATAACAATATTTCGCAGCTGCGACAATTTGCCTAAAAATACCGAAATGTATCTTTAAGCAACAACAATGTACGCAAGCCTTTTTAAGCCCAACTAAAATAGAAAATAACAATCAAAGGCAAAGAAGCGGAAACTGCGACAAAAATAGCCAAGCATTTGACAAGTGCATGTCAGTCATGTGTGTTGTTGGCAGCAAAAAAAGGTTTTCGCTTTTTTTGTTATTTCGGTTTTGTTTTTGGCCATTATTCGGTTGAGTCTGAAAACTTATTTTATTGAACCGAACTGAAAATATATATTGCATAATGTGAGGCGTGTCTGGGAATGTCGCTTCTTTGCATGATGCAATGCATTTCATTTCCCTCGAGTGCCAAGATTTTCGTCGCATTTCGCATTACTGTCGCCACCAGTTACGAGTAAATGCCGTAAAATGCAGCCCGCTCAGTGATTCGGCAAATTGCAATTATAAATTTATAAGCATCTATGTATATCGGGGCTATATCTATTTTCTATTTTCCCCAAAAGCAAGCAATTCTCTAGCCAAAAAGTGCCACAAAATCTGCGTGGCGTGGCACAAAATACAAAAAAAAAAAGAAAAAGGAAAACCACAACAACATCGCGATACAACGACATCGAAAAGAATTTGAAAAATAAATACCAAGTACGCGCTTTGCTATGTTTTCAATTCCCCGCTGCGGGGCCAGCAAACTAGGTTACTTGGCAGTGTTTAGTGTTTAGCATAAATAACTAGCACACCAGCGGCCACAAAACCAGCGCCATCATCTGAAAGGCACTAAAGGGTGAACATTAAAATAAATAAATGCGAGAATAAATGGGAAAGCACAGAGGGAAAAGGGAAAATACAAAGAAAATGCAAAGCGGGAGTGCGAAAATCAAATTATCACAGTCTTTTAAGCCAATGAAAATTAATGAATTGGGTTTGGCTTTAAAAGCAACCACTTGCCACCACTAAACTGTTGGGGCAGGGCAAAAAAAAAAACATAATAAGAGAATTGAATTAATTTCTTTAATAACAAAAGGAAGATGGAGCAACGTTGAGTTGTTATTAGGAAGGTTTTTGTTAATAGAGAAAATATGACAATAAGTAAAGAAACACAAGTAATATTATTTTGTAAGAATATAATCATTTCCAAATATTAATCATATACTTTCTTCTATATTTTTTAGAGTCTACGCAAAGCGTGGACGGCGGACCTGCATCGTGGCGTCTAACGCTCGATCAGGACCTAATTGACACGCTCAAGGGCAACTTCCCCAGCTGGTTCCAGAGCTCAGCCGGCGGCGGAGCAGGCACCAAACAGCAGCAGACCCACAATCCGAGCCAACAGCTGGCCCATCAGCAGAAGCATCACCAACTGGGGGCCACCAGTGTCATACCCATAACCATCGACACGAAGCTCACCAGCATCAACAGCAACACGAATACACTCCATCAGCAGCAGCAGGCTCAGCAGCATCAGCAGCACCAGCAACACCAGCAACAGACAGTCATTCTGGGTCACAGTTCATCCTCGTCGGCCTCGCCAGCCTCGTCCATCAGTTCCAACTCGTCGAAAAAGTCCAACAGCAGCAGCCTGAGCAGCTGCAGCAGCAGTAGCAGCCACAGTTCCAGCTCCATCAGTTCCTCCAGCTCGAAAGGAGCCAGTGCAGCGACGGCGAGCAGCAGGTTCCTCAACAAGTCCACCTCCACCTCGGCCTCGCCCACGAAGAGTTTGTCGAGGACTTTCAAGGCCACCCAGAAGCCGCAACTGGTGAAGTCCTCCTCGCTCCACTCGCTTAGCAGCGGGAGCAGCGGCAGCAGTGGGAGCAGCGCCAGCGGGGGCAGCTCCTCCTTGCTGGCCACCATCTCCACATCGCCGCTGACCACCGTCGAGCTCATCTCGAGCGCCGCCTGCGGAGGACTCCTCGCCACCAGGCTGAGCGGCAAGGGATTGGAGCACACCTTTCAGGACATCATCCTGCTGCACGAGGCCTACGACGACATGTTCGAGGGTGGGTTGAGTGCATCATAATTGCAAGGCAAAGAAACCACTAAAGGGGATAAGTTTTTTGCTTCCTTAAATTTAATGAAATTTATGAAGAATTTCCAACAAGAATCCTTGTGAGAAATACTAATTAAACTTTCATTAAAAAAGGCAACAATTCAGAAGCTTCGCAAGTGGTTTTCCCCCCTTGAAAATTCCTCATCTAACCACCTTCCTGTCTTTCCCCGCACTTTTCCAGGTGAGCAGCGTCTGCATGCCACATTTCTGGGCAGCAGCGACGACGGCAACAATTCGGATTGCTATGATGCTAGGCAATCGCCTCCAAAGGCCATCGTCGATTCCAGTCCACTGCAGCCAGCCATGGACAAGAACAAAGAATGTGAGTTTAATATTACAATAAAGTGCAGTGGGGACTATTATTTATTAAATGAAAGCAACAACAAGTCCCTAAAGAATCTGTATCTTGCTAAAAAAATTTATGAATATTTTTTATACGTTTAATGAAACCAACAAGAAGTTCCTAAAGATTCTGTATCTTGCAACCAGATAAATTATAAAATATTTGTTAAAATAGTGTCCCTAAAGAATCGCTATCTTTCTATAAGAATTAAGAAGGAATATTTCATATAAATTTTAAAGAAAATATTTTTATAAATATATCAAAACTATTTCAAAGTTAAACCAACAAAAAGGCCATAAATAATTTGTATCTTACAACCAAAATTAGAAGGAGTATTTTTAAAGATAATATTATTTTAAATATGGCTACAGAAACAAATTAGGTTAAATCTGCAGTTTCTCGAACCCTTCGCAAAAGAATCTGTATCTTTCCAAATTAATTTTGGAGTATTTAATATAAATTTTAAAGAGATGATTTTATTAAAATATTGCAAAAGTTATTTGTCCAATAAAGGAGAATGCCCATTTTTTCTCGAACCTTCCTCGAAAGATAATTATCCTACTATAAATTTATTCTTATATATTTTAAAGATACTGCTCTTTTAAATATTGCGACAGTAACTCATCCAATAGGGGATTATCCCCACTGTTTCTTGAACCCTTCGTCACTTTCTTCGTGTAGTTGTTAGTTCTGGTCTTGTTTACTCAAAAATACCGCCGCCCACGTTGGTCATCTTTCGGCGGCTGTTTGGCATTTGTCATCTAGTGAGATTTCTTTTTCGGATGCCCACTGGTCTGCTTACTCATAGCCATAAAATGCCAGCCCCTGCCAAGCTTGAGGCCCATCATTCTCATCATACCCATAATTCCCATCCTGCTCGCAATTATTAAAAATTAAAATCATAATCGTCAGCCAAAGATAGAGAGAGAAATGTTCGCCCAGGGTTGGTGGGGTGCAAAATTACATGTCACAAGTTTTTGTTATTATNCGCAAAAGAATCTGTATCTTTCCAAATTAATTTTGGAGTATTTAATACAAATTTTAAAGAGATGATTTCATTAAAATATTGGGAGAGTTACTTATCCAATAAAGGAGAATGCCTACTTATTCTCGAAACCTTCTCGAAAGATATGTATCTTAATACAAAATTTCTTCTCATATATTTTAAAAATACTGCTCTTTTAAATATTGCGACAGTAACTTATCCAATGAGGGATAATCCCCACTGTTTCTTGAACCCTTCGTCACTTTCTCCGTGTAGTTGTTAGTTCTGGTCTTGTTTACTCAAAAATACCGCCGCCCACGTTGGTCATCTTTCGGCGGCTGTTTGGCATTTGTCATCTAGTGAGATTTCTTTTTCGGATGCCCACTGGTCTGCTTACTCATAGCCATAAAATGCCAGCCCCTGCCAAGCTTGAGGCCCATCATTCTCATCATACCCATAATTCCCATCCTGCTCGCAATTATTAAAAATTAAAATCATAATCGTCAGCCAAAGATAGAGAGAGAAATGTTCGCCCAGGGTTGGTGGGGTGCAAAATTACATGTCACAAGTTTTTGTTATTATTATTTGTATTTCTTTTATATATGTTTTTTGTTTTTAATGAAGCTGTCACGAAGCAACAGGCACTTAAGGGGCTCACTTGAAGAACCGCGCCCATTGGTGGCCAAAAGTCATTCATAGGCTGGCTGAGATACAAAAGTCCGAAAAATGTGGTTCTCTATTTTGTCAACAGTTCTTTTTCCACTCGTTTCGATTCGTTTGGGTTTCGGTTTAGTTTTTTTTTCTGGCCTACATATTTGCTTGGCATTTTGAGTGAAGAGAAATATTCTTATTAATTTTGAATGGCCAAAGATGACAGGCCAGAAGTGTATATATACTATATATCCACTGCATGCTCGCTAATAGTTTTGACAGCTTCTGTCGCCTGCACTTGCGAGGCATTTTTTTTTGTGTATATCTTTTTTTTTTGTTGGGAGGAACCGGAAATGCGCGTCTGGCAAAATAAAAAAAAAAATAATAATAGTAGCCGATAAAGTGACCCTGGCAAAAAGGCTCTAAATATTTATGGAAAACAAGGTTATAATTTCCTTTCAAGCTTCCCTCGCATTTATTTTCAAAAATTTGCATTGCGCCAGAAACTGTCGAAATATATGGCGCGAATTTCCGGCAGGCGCCCAACAAGTTATCTAACAAATAAACTGCATATTAGCAGCAACCACCAGCTAAGATCTGCACTGAACAAAAATACTGTGATATATATAAAGATTGTTTACTTGAGCTCTATATGGAAAATATAAACTGAGCATTTTCAAAATATTTAAATTACTAATTAAATTCCGTATTTGATATTAAATTTAATTAAAATTTTTATGTGGACTTTTCTCTGTGCATTTTTGGGCCGCTGGTCAGTTCGAATGTGTAAACATTAGCGAAAAAAATGTATTATAAACACATGGCGGCTGGCTGGCAATGATGGCGGCGCTGCAAAAATGTTTTGACAAATAAACACGCTGCACGCGACTCGAAAGATACAAATTCCGAGAGCCCAAATAAACGGAAATAAACGACAGTACCATTGGGCATGTAAAAATCCCAGGAAATGGTCAGTGCACTTTGTTTGGTGGCAGAAAAGATGCTTTAAATTGTTTTATCATTTGTAATTATATTGTGCGTTATTATTGGTTCCCATCTGTTAATAAGGAGTTGATATAAATTCTTTAAACAAAAAGTTTTCGATACATTTTATTAGCAATGAGATACATTTAGGTTTTGGTTCACTTAGTTAGGGGTAATCTTTTTATTTGTAAAACTATATTTAATTAATATAAAATTCCTGTACTTTGCCTTCAAACTAAAATCTCTATAATAAATTCTGAACACTTTCCCTTCCATATTTGCCCCAATGTACTTAGTATCTGTATCTCTTGGCTGCCATTTCAGTTCGTTTCATTCATTTGCCTAGGCTCTGGTGATGGCGTCTTCGTTTAGTCTAAGCAGCGCTGATCACGTAATCGATTTTATAATACAACACATGCACACAGGCATAGCCTATATAGTAGGTATCTACTATATGTATATATCTTTCTCTCTCCCGGTTCCCCTTGTTTTCTCTTTTGATTTTGCCAGGCAATTGTTTACCTGACCTTCGCCGCAGAAGGGCAGCTAACCGCTGAAATGCCAACAACAACACACAACAAATTCTATAAGAAATTTGTTGGCCATGTCTACACACGTTTATTGCTTGGCGCATAAAACTTTTATGTGTTTAATTTGGAATTTATGTTATTGTTTTTATCAATCGCTACGCTGCGTGTAGGTGTATCGCAGATTTCGGATTTCGATTTCCAACCACCAACAACAACAGTAGCAGGCAGAAGAAATTATTTCGCGCATAATTAATTTGCGAGTGGGGGCGACAGTGTCGTCACCGAAAAAATTTGCAGAGAAAAGATTTTCCTCTCCAGTCGGTAGTTCGAAGAGCACTTGGGAAAATTCTTTGGAAATCTTAAGAAATAATTAAAATTTTTTTGAAAAGTTTTTATGGAACTTGAAAATATATTTCAGAAGTAAGCAGGCTTATGCGAAGAGCACTTAGAAAAATTCTATTGAGGTCTATAAATTCTTGGTATTCTTTAGAAATAATTACAGAATTTTGGAAAAGTTTTTTTGGAACTGAAAATAATTAATTTCCTTAGGTTTTATATGTTTAATTAAAGAAATCCACTTCTGGTTAAATATAAGTCGATCCACTTTAGCACCGAAAATATGGGTTCTTTTCAGTAACTGTATAGATTTTCCCCCAGTGTAGTATTGTTACATGGCAAAATATAAATTTGCGCTGGCATCCTGGCTAGTAAACAAAAACACAAAACATGAAAATTTGTTTTCGGTTTTTTTTTTGTGTTGAATCTCTGTGTGGCACACTTCAATCGTAAAACGTAAAATGTGTTTGGCCAACAGCTGGCAGAGGCGTCGTCTGAGACAATTACGCGCTTTGCTTGGCAGGCAGTGCTTTGCTTTTCTTGGCTTTTTATGATGATCTCCGACAAAGAGCCCAAATTACTTTAATAACGTCATCGTCACTTTGAAGTCGACTTTGTTGTGGCGTCAAGTGTTTTTTGCTTTGTGTGCTTTGTGTCCGCCCGCTGAAATTTGGAATGCACAAATGAAAAGACTTTTCCTTGCGAATGCTGCTAAATGCTAACCCACTTACTTAGATTGCACATACCATAATTTGCTGCCAGACCGCAAGAGTCAGAAAGTGAATAGCTGTGCATTTTGGTGCACGGAAAAAAAATACAGGAATGCTAAAAAAAAGGATTAGTTCAATTTCATAAATAAAAGATTGTATGATTGTAAATAAACAAAAGTTATTATATCAAATTTGTGTTAAATATAAAATAATATGTTTATTATTTTGTTTTCTGTGTGTGTTCTGTGTGTGATGCATCTTTCTCTCGATTTCCGGTCTTTAATTAAAAAACAAGCCTTGAAATAAAACCACAGAGCCGACACGTACTCCTACTCAGTGCACTGCCCTCCTAGGGAAATCATCATTTTCCTTTTCCCCCCAACGCCCCCCCTCCGGTTCTCCGGTTTTGAGGTTTAGTTGTGTTTTTGGATCGCCAACGGCGCATAAGATTTTGTGTTTTCATTTCATTTGCGGCTTTGGCTTTATTTACCTTCAGCTTGGACTTGGGATTGGGCTTGGGCTTGGACCTGGGATGCTTCTCATCACCCACAGCCTCCGATGGCCAGTAATGCGCATTATTTCGTTTTAATTACATGGCTGGCTGGCCATTTTGTGAATCAATTTCGCCCGTTGCTCGGAATGCTAATTGAAGGTAATAATATTAGGGACAGCGGCAGGTCGTATGCTCGATATGCCAAAGCATTCTTGGACTGGACGGAAATTACATTACACAATTTCTGGTGCACAGAAGACACTGGCATTTAATTGTCCATTCCGGATTTAACGATGAAAGCATAATGTCCACCACTAATTGATTATTTTATTCACTTGGCGATTATAATTAGAGCGGCGTCTTAAGTGTATTGTTTCTCATCATTCAAAGTCAATTCGATTGAAGCTTAAGACGCCCCCATTTATATATATATCTTTTTTTTGTGTTAGCTTTCATCCTAAGCTGTCACAGCGACTGCCATTGACTGGATGCCAAGTTAATTGACATCAATCTGTTATTTAGCTGAGACGAGACGAGACCAGCGGAGTCTCTGAGTCTTGCTCACAGTGGCAATCTAATCAGATTATTACGCATACGCCCCATGGGTCCACACCTTCGTCGCCGGGCTTAAATATTTAATTTTTTCGCTTTCCAAGGCTGAAGGGAACTTTCTACTCAAAAAAGTCGAGCGTCGAGCATGAAATATTATATGTATTTATGTATCGCATATATATATATATATATGTGTGTGTGTGCATTGTTCACACCATAATAGCCCGCACATAAAGATATTAAAAACTTTTCCTTTTTTCGCGCTTGCCTTGCTGCCTTGTTTCTTCCATTTGCAGCTGCCTTTTGTGTTTTGGGACCCCTGACATTCAGACATTTATTGCCCAGGCGATGTCAAAACGTTGCACTGGGAAAATAATTATACTAGTCTAGAATACATTACAAATAAAACAAATCACTTGAGAATGCTAGGATGTTTTCTAACATTTATTATAATTTGTAGAATTTTTTTCCAGTGTACCTAGCAAAAGTAAAGCGTAGGAAAACCAGCAGAAAAACTTTGCACCCAGAAATTATTTCCCCCAGCTGTTTAAAGCACTTTTTTATGGGTTTCCTATGTTTGATCTACACTCCCTCGTATTGTTTTATAATTTATGATTGTTTAGCCGTCTAATTTGTGGTTTTTGATTTGTGCCAACAACATTTGCGGGGTGTTTTCCATTCCCAGCTTAACAAAGTACTAACCTTTCTTCTCGCTTCTCCATCTTTTTTTTTATTTTAGCGCTCAAAGTGAAGCTGATGGTGCGACGTCCACATTCGCAACTCGTGGAGCAGGGCATCATACCATGTGAGTATTGAGTAGGGGAAAATCGGGATTGGATAGGAGTTTTCCCCACTTGGCCCACAAAATATACCCGCGGCGGGTCACAGCATTTAGGCGCTTAGTCAGATCGATAAAATACACATTAACCTCACTTAGTTGGCCCTAAAGAAGCATCTGCTCGAACCCAATTCATTGGCCAATTGTGAGCTGAGCGAAGCGGAGGCGGCCAAAAAGGATATGCAAATACCAGCCAGAACATTTCATTTGAATGGCTTTCAAATTTATGCGCCACAAAGAATGAAACGCAAACGGAAGAAGCCCGGCAAAAAAAATGTGGAAAAAGAAAAATATATAAAGAGGAAGAGAACGAATCCTGGAAAATACGCAAATTTACGAAACTAATTCAAAGCCCTCAACGCAGCCGAAAGTGAATTTGAATTTAAATGATAAATTTTCCAGCGCCAAGAGCGAGGAAAAGCAAAGCCAACTTTTAGGCATTGAATCATCATACATTTTGTGTATATCCCAAGGATGGTTAGGATATATTTTTTTTTTAGTAGGGAGAGAGAGCTAGAAAATGCATTACATTTATTAGATGAGCGCTTTTGATGTGGCATGTTTGTCCGCAAATATTTGAGATCTTTTAAATATCAAAGTTATTTATTTGGAGGAAGAAACTTCAAATTACCTTTTAAAGGTATTAATAGAGATGTTTTTATAGCTTTTAAAGCTTATTAAAAAATTCTAAAAATAAAATGAAACATTTAATTCATTTCAACGATCAAGAATTCGAAGGTTGAAGTATTTTTATTTATTATTTAAAGGAGTTGAAATGCATTACATTTATTAGATGAGAACGTTTGATGTGTCCTTTATGAACGTAAATATTTATAATCTTTGAAATACTTAATTTTTTTTTATTGTTTTAAGGGTATAAACATACAAAAATAAAATAAAGCCATGTTTGCCCATTGCAAGGATTCCATGGCTAAAATATTTTTTATTTATTTTTTTAGAGGGCTTGAAAATGCATTTAAATTATTAGACGAGCTGTATTTTTTGTTAGCCAATTATCACCTTTATATAAATTCTAAAAAAAAACCTTTTTTATTTATATTACTAAATAAATTTGTAATATTTTTTTTTTAGCTTTGAAAACCTCGCCCGCCATCCACGAACAATGCAAGCAATTGGAGCGCGCCAAGACCAGCGATTTGCTGAAGGCGAAGATCCAGCAGCGTCCGAACCGGGAGGATCTGGAGCGACTGCACATCCTCGAAGAGGACGAGTGCCACATTGATCCGAGTCTGGCGGAGAAGCAGCGGATGCTGAAGAAGGCTCGCCTCGCCGACCAGCTCAACTCGCAGATCCAGCATCGTCCCGGTCCGCTGGAGCTGATCAAGAAGAACATCCTGCACACGGAGAAGCCCATCGAGAAGATCGTGAAGGAGGGCCTGGTGTCCTTCAAGGCCACCAGCGAGGGATTACTCACCCGGCCGCAACATCCGCACAGCTATGTGACCTTCGACGAGGATTCGTTGAGCTCGGAGAGCGATACGCGACAGACGCCGCCGAGGTTGGACGAGGCCATGGTCACCACACCCAGTACACCCACCGATGTCCTGCAAGCGGCTGCGGCCTCAGCGGGGATTGTGACCATGGCTTTGACCATGCCCACGGCGGGTCAACTGGTGGTCAGTAGCAACAGCAGCAGCTCCTCCCCGGCACCGCTGATCTTGCCAACCAAGGCTGTGATGGTGCCGGCTCCAGTGCCACCGCCTCCTCCACCGCCGCCGCCGGCGTTGTGCAGTAGTAGTGCCCAGATCAAGGTCAAGCAGGAGACGGCCAATCTCTTTGAGGAGCTCTGTCAGAGCGTCACCGGTTCCACTGGACAGCAGCAGCAGCTACAGCATCAGGTGACGCAGTTCCTGCCCATGCTGGCTTCGCCCAGCTCCTTGGCCTCCACACTGAGTCCACTGTCTTCCATTGCCTCGCCACCGCCACCGCCAATCTCATCCGCCAGATTGCACTTTCAGCCCATGTGCCAAAAGTCCGATGCTCCCGGCAAGGATAAGAACCGGAAGAAATCGAAGTCCAAGCCTGTGTCCAAGGCGCGCACAATCAAATTCCACGAGTACAAGGGACCACCGAGTGTGGCTGTGCAGAAACAGGATCAAACGCAGCCGGAGGAGACCTCCTATCAGCTGATGTTGGAACAGCAGAACTGCCTGCTCAAGTTCCTGGAGAACCTCAACAAGAACCAATCGATTCTTCCGGCCAACAGTGCAGCAGCAGCAGCAGCCGCAGCGGCCGGGGGAGGATTGTCTGGAGGAGGAGGAGCTCCCGCTCCTACTAACAACACCATCACGGTAACCACCAAGACAGTGCCCGCTCTGGCCTCCCAATCTGCTCCAGCTCCGGCTCCCATTAGCTTGCCCAACACCATTTCCATAACGAGCAGCAATGGAGGAGTTCCGTTGAACTTTGGGGATGCTGCAATGATGACAACGACGGTCACTCCGTTGGCCACACCTCCAACACTCTCGCTGATTGCGGCGCCCCAGCAATTGCCCATTGTTCCCGCTGCTGCTGCTGTAGCTGCTGCAGTGCAGCATCCTCCGCCACTGCCCTCGCCGGCCCTCTCGGTCAGCTCATCGATTCCGCCGAGTCCGGCTAATAGTTATGCGGAGTCAACCTCGAGTTCCATCACTGACATGACGCGTCTGGAGAAGATGAAGGTGTCGGACCTGAAGATGCATCTCAAGAGGAGGAATCTGCCGGTATCGGGACCCAAGCCTCATCTAATTGAGCGCCTGAAACCGTATCTTCCCTTGGAGCCTTTGGATAGTGTCAGCAGCAGCACTCCCAATCCAGTTGGTGCTGCCCCTACAGAGATTATAACCATCAGCGATGCCATGGACACTAGCAACTGTGGCCTGGTGGAACCAGCTGCTCAAAATGTGACCATGCTGGTCTCCGATGCTCCCATGGAGCAGGAACACATGGAAGTGGTTCAACAGCAGCAACAACAGCAAATGGACGCACCGCATCCCTTGACTCTAATGGCGCCCCAAGCTCCCACGGCCACAATCATACTGACCAACGAGGAGGTGCTCCAGAAGCAGCAGCGCAAGATCGACGAACTGCAGCGCCAGTTGCAACGCTCCCAGCTGGAGTTGCAGCAGCTGCGCCAGAGGCAACAACAGCAGACGGTGACCGCCCAGGTGGTCAACACCATGCCATCCCAGCAGATTACCCTGATCACAACCACCTCCAATGGCCCACTCACTGTGCTGCCCCAGCAGCTGGAGAAGACCATACCCGCCAAGGTGACCCAGGTGAAGACTGGCTCCCAGAAAATCAATGGAGTGCAGCAGCAACAGCAGCAGCAGGGAGTGGTCAAGAAGGCAGTCGCAAATAGTAATAGCAATAATAGCAGCAGCAATCTGTCCAGCAATCCGCCGCCCATTAGCCAAAAGATGGTGGTCAAGCAGCAGCTGGAGGCTAAGATCCAGAAGCAAAAGGCGGCTGCAGCGGCTGCGGCGCAGCAGCAGCAACAGGCACTGCAACAACAGCAACAGCAGCAACAACAGCAACAGCAACAACAACAGCAGCAACAGGTGCGCCTGCTCACCCAAAAGACACAAACTGTACTCATTCCATTCAACAACAACAACAATAATAATAATGCACCTGCCAAGACGACAGCAACAACAGCAGCCAAGAAATCCCATCCAGCCAGCAAACCCTTGACTGGAGCAACTGCAGCACCTGCCTTAGCAGCAACCTCCACTCCCCATCACAACAATCTGGGCCTGCTGTGGAACGAGGGCAATCAGACCATCTTCCTGGTGGGTTTGAATGATCAACACATGACGGCCCACACCTTGGGAAATATCAGTCTCACTGCCGCACCACCACCACCGCAGCCGGCGAATCCGCCCAAGAAACTGCTGAATGGCCACCAACGCACAAGCTCCCTGCCCAGCATTGTCTTCCCCATCCAGCAGCAGCAGCAACAGCAGCATCCGCCGCCAGCCCAGCAGCTCATCCAGCTGGACATTAAGCCCTCGCCTCCACCTCAGTATGAGGAGGCCACCAAGCAGTTGGCCGCCAGCAAGGCAGCTGCTCTGAATGGTCTGGTGCCGCTGGTGAAGATCAAGGAGGAACCAGCTGCTGCTTCTACTCCACAAGTAGTAGCTACAGTTCCTCCACCCACCACCAACCAGGTGAAGCGGAAGTCGACAGGCATCAAGTGCGAACAGGTCAGCGATGTTCTGGACATACTCATCAAGCAGGGGGAACTCCCGGAGAGTGCTGCCCTGGAGCCCATCACTCCTCTGACGCCTCTGCCCGAGTTGGCCATGTTTAATGGCGTCAATGCCCAGACAACAGCGGCGGGAGGAGCCAGCATTTTGCCACTGGTGCCCCTGGTGCCGAAGCTGGAGCAACCGCCCACGCCCCAGACGCAAACGCTGGACTCCATGGCCATGGATACCCATGACTTCCAGACGTCTGCTTCCGTTCAGCCGAACACCTTCATTGAGAACATTGACATGGCTTCGCCGCTGCAACCGGATGCGGGTAGCATCGATGCGGAGAGTGTGGCCAAGACCTTGGACATTTTCCTGGAGCAGCACCATGCCACTCCCCCGCCCAGCACGCCGCCCAAGAGCTGTCACAGCGACAAGCCCCAGAGTCCGGATGCCAAGCTCAACCACTTCGATGAGTACGAGCTGCTGGAGCTGATGTCGCAGCAGCTGGAAATGGACATGGGCGATGACTCCACCACCAACAGCTATTGCCACACGAACACACCGAAGAGTGGTGT
The DNA here is from genome assembly GCA_021224005.1 of Drosophila setifemur. Lineage (NCBI taxonomy): Eukaryota > Metazoa > Arthropoda > Insecta > Diptera > Drosophilidae > Drosophila > Drosophila setifemur. The sequence continues at coordinate 17,106,554 of JAJJHY010008789.1, forward strand.
TCAGAACGGTAACCTGCGACGCGATCTCAATCCCAGCCTGCAGCCCTCGATCAATGAGCTGCTGGAGGACAGCAGTCCGGATAGTGTACTCCTCAACAATAATCCCAATGCCGATGTGGATTTCGATGCGGATAGCTTTGTGGCGCAACTGAGTCAGCACGTGACCGGTGGGAATAATAATGCATCCGGATCGGGGGATACCGGCTCCTCCAACGGGCACTTCAATACCCACGGCACGCCGATGGATTGCGATGACTTCGAGAGCACACTCAACTCCTTCATGCAGGCGGTTACCCAACCCCAGCAGGGACAACATGGCGAATACGTGACGACGACGAGTATGGCCAATGGGGGATCGAATGGAGTGGACAACGGAGCCGGGGGAGGTGGACCGGTGGATGCCTTCAATGCCAGCGGTGACATATTCGATCTGTTCAACATGGATGACTACAAGATGAACTGGGCGGCGGGGGATTTTACAGTCTAATTAGAAATTTTCAAGAAACTTATATATTTCCCCATTTCAACAACATACAAACAAAAACAAAAAGAAAAACAAAAAAGAAAAACACAATCCAGCGTGGTGCTCACTTTTCTCGAGAAATATTCCTGAAGAATTCGTTGCGAAGAAAGAAAACACACACACACACACCAACAAATACATACACATACAAAACAAATCCTATTTATTTTCTAAATGCATTTAAAACATTTGAACGTCAGTTGAAATTTCGAAACTTTACTATTTCCAAGAAAAACGAAAAAACAAAGCCAAAATTGCCGGGAGTTACACTCCAACAAAACAAAAAAAAAATACAAAAACAAAACGAAGAAAATGGAAACCATACTTTTGCACCCTTTCCTATATAAGCAAGCAAAAACAGCCAAAACATTTAGAAAAGCATAACAAGTAAAACTTATCATAAAACGTATCATTAGTAAGGCAAAACCAGTGTTGTAAAGATCGATTTAAAGCAAGGCAAGCGGAAGCAGAAGAAGCGAAGCGAAGAGAGAGAAAAGAAAAAACAAAAGTACATGTTTCTAATGAAGGTCATTCCAATTTGAAAATAATGCGAGTGAAATCTAACTAACTAAAACAGAGCGACACTGAGAGAAAGTGAGTGAGGCATGAAAGCATGAATGAGATGTCGAGAATCCTGCGAGGATAAACTAAGGCGAGCAAAGGCAAAGGAAAAACTCTAAAAAAAAAAAAACAAAGAAAGAAAGCTTAAAAAAAATAATATTCGTGTTGCTTCAACTGCAACATATGTGAAACACATTCAATAATTTTGTTTTAAGTTCTATTTAAAATGAAATTAATTAAATTATTTAAAGTGTTGTGCGCGAAGCTTAATTCTAATTGTAAGGCAAAATTAAATTAATAAACAAAAAACACACAATTTGAGAAGTATTTCCTGCAAGGAAAGAAAAAGCCTTTAAAGTAGTGGAAAACAATTGAGAAAACGCCGATCAATTTCATTTTAAATGCCTTTTAGCGAAAATATATATATATATATTCTGTATGAATTTTTGATTTCATTTCTTAGGCACAGCGAATTCCGTTACTTAAATTAATTCTAATTCAAATATATATTAAATACGATTAATTCTTAAACATATATATCTCTTATTTCAATGCTGCGGCGCGCGTACTTAACGCACATTTCTAACGCAATTCGGAATTGTAGTTGTTTAACCTTTTTGTATGCATACAATATTCGGCTAAGTGTATTTTGTAAATCGATGGATGGAGCATGCCAAGCATTCGGACATATTTTTGAGTGTTGTGCTCACTAAAAAAAAATAAAGAATAATGTAAACCGGAATTAAATTAAATTCTAAGCAATTGACACATTTCAAGAGAAACCCGTAAAACAAACAAAAAACAATTCAAAT
>JAJJHY010008789.1:17111561-17138740 GCA_021224005.1 Drosophila setifemur
TTGCTTTAGTTCGGTTTTTTGCTGGTGTGAACTTTTGCCAGCTGATCGATATCAATTGATTGAATCGGGCATACAATTTTCTTTTTCTTCTAGCCCGGCATTTCCGTTTGATTTTCCAAAGGAACTTCCACTGCGCCTCTCTCACAAATTATGAGCCACTCGACAGCAATTTCCTCGAACATTATTCAGAGTTAATTACTTTGTCAAATAAAGCGTACTGAGCCAGGCCATTATATCCTTCCTTTCTTTCAGCCATCCAGCCAACATTCCCTATTGTTCTTACCGGCTTTGGCGTGAAAATTCAATTAACTTCGCTCTAAATAGACAAAAATACGCTGGGAAATTTTGTCTGCGAAACTATTTGCATTGAACATTCAAGCAAAATACCGACGACAACAATGGCGATGGGCTGTTTGTCGCGATTTTTGCATCATTTGCTCAAGTTTATGTTAAGACCACTTGTCGTCCTCGCAAATTGTTCTAATTAAGAAGACCAACTTGGCGACAAAGTTCCCAGGATCCTCCGGGGAGGCGGAGGACCACCGGGGAGCTCTGAGGCGGCTTTCGGCCAGGTAGAATGCCAAATTAAAATCGTAATGAAGCACTTAGGTTGTGTTTTCGCAGACCTTTTTCAATGCCCTCTAATGGAGGGTCCATTGATTATAGCAGGGTTTTTTAAGAATATTATATATTCGATTAATAAATCTGATTTATTTTAATTTTGGACCTGTAAATAAATTTCTAAATATTGAAAAAACCCACTACGAAATTCCGTGAAAAATATATTTGTTTGGGTTTTAATTTGTTTTTTATTTTTATTATTCGAGAGAGTGTATTGGTGTGTTGGTAAATATTTATTATCCTGTTTGGTTGGTCCTAATTCTGCCATCTTGCTTGTTGGCAAGCCAGGATTTGAGAGATTCAAGTGGGCCGGGCATTAGCGTCAAGTGCTCGGCGCTGTCTTTCTTTCTGTTGGGCTTCCACATAATTAAGTTGTAGCCATTGAAAGTGGGCAAAGGATTATGCCTCGGACTGAGGTCCTTTTCCTGCTGCTCCTCTCTCTCTCACTCTCTCTCTCTTTCTCGCTGTCCCTTTCTCTGTTGCCTGTCGCCATTAATTGAGTGTAATGGCGAATGCAAAATAAGCTTACGCATTTAGTTGACATAACCGTCAGGGATTAACTGCCAACTGGCCATCCGATTCCCTGACAGTTGCACTCCACTTGCAGTTGGCCATCGCAAAATAGATATTTAAGCCATTCTAATGGGCAATTATCTGGGGCCTTTTAATTTTCCTTTTTCTGACAGTTTCGAGCAGATGTTATGAACCATAAACTCTCACACTTCGACATGAATTACTATTTGTAATTCTCGGTAATTGACCAGGCTAAGGGGTGTAGTTTATTGGTCACTTAATGGAGGAGGAGCTTATGGGTGGGGTATACAGTTTTTAGCAGTTTTAATATTAATATAGTTTCTGAACAAAAATTAAAGCCCGTGTATATACTTTTTATCAGTATTAATATTGATATGAGTATATATAATTGTATTCAGAAATCTGACCAAAAATAACACTACAATTATTGTACAGAAATAAATAACTGGACATGTTAGTAGATAGCTTTCACCAAACCAATGTATATATTTTTTACCATTATTAATATTATTAAGAGCACCTAATATGGTACACAGAAATCTGACCACCAAAATCCATTTACAAATATTCCTATACAAATAAATTTCTGGAAATATTCTGCATATAGCTTTCATCCGAGCCCATGTGCCTCAGGTATCTGAAAGTCGTGACTATATAGAAATAGTTCTCGTTTTATATTTTTTATTGATCTGCCCTGCTGGTCCTGTCGACTCCTGACCTACCGTCTCACCGCCTGACCATGGGTCAATATTTGTTTGCTTTACTGCGCTCGGTTTGATTTTGTTTGCTCTGGCTGGGAGCGTGCTGGGTGAAAAGTTTCCACCACAAGACTCTCACACGAGGTTCCCTGTACTCCTGCTCCCACTCCCATCTGGGAGTGAATCTGCGAGGGGAATGTGTGTGCCTGTGTGTGTGCAAATGACGGGGATATTCCATGGTTAAACAAAAGCATTTGCATGAAAATGTTTTACTTTTACTTGGAGTTTTGTTTGCTGGTGTGACGAGTGAGCCAACTGGAGGGGAGAAGGTTGCCTAAATCCCCCCGAAGGGGAAGCACTCGTTTGCTCTTTGTTTTGTTTTGCTTGGGTTTGTTTTTCTTTTTGCAGTGCTAATTGAAGCGCTGAATGTTTCGCGGGATTGGAGGCAGGCCCGCAAAAGTAGGCAACAGATTTTGTACAGCCTCGAAAATATCACAGAGAAAAAAATTTGGTGGGAAGTATCTGAAACTAAATTAACATTATATAAATATAACATTTGGTTTACCATAAAATGTTGTTTAATCGCGAATATTCACACAAAAACATTTTCAATAGTAAAAAGATCTTAAGTAATATTTTTGGGTTGATTCAAAAAATGTTTTAATTATTTGATTTTCCTAATCCTTTAAAGATCAATATTCTACTAAAAATTAAATTATTGAAATATCTTCATTTAATACGTCCAATTTATTTCTGTGCACCTGAATAAAAATGCTGAAAGTGCGCAGACAGCGGATGCTGCCTGTAAAATGGAAAACTTAATCTGAAAAAATCAATCTGCAATAAAAATAAAATTAAGCAAGCGGCTCGTGAAAATGCCGGCGGAAGGCAGTAACAAATTTGAGTTGGATGAGTGAGGGAAGGCTCTGGTGAGACACATAAAGAAGAGCTAAAGGAAGATGGACACCGGCAGGACGAAGGATGCAGGACCCTTGGCCCAAGGCAAAGGCAAAGGCAAGGACCCTGGCAAAAGGTGTGTGCGTCAGGATTACGCGGCATTTCAGCATTTCGGCATTTCGTACCCATAAAGGCGTGATGTTGGCGCGGCGAGGGTCCAAAGGATATTCATAAATAAATATCTGCAGGCATACAAATTGATAAGCTGCCAGCCAGGACCCAGAGCCAGACCATTTCGACCTCGTTGTCTGTCACGAGGGCCTGGCCGTAAGCCCCACAATAACAACGGCAACAATGCCAGCCAGCAAAGGTAGGAAGGACGAAGGATGAAGGAAGGCAGAGAGACCCACAGACCCAGGCATCTTAATCGACAGACGCTGCATACCTTTTCGGAGTCCTGCGAAATCGCCAGTCAACATCCCGACTTCGAGGAGGAACAGGTTCAACTCGAACATCCCCCGATGACTGGCTGGCTAGCAGGTAAACATGGTCTACACTTTAAAAAATAATTAATCTGTGAAATTTATAGCCATGCTATGCTGAACTAAAAATATTTTTTTATATTATTTTTTTTTTAATTTTTGGATTGATACATAATAATAAAAGAGTTTTCCTGTGTGTCTTAAAAACTCGGTAAACTATATTAATTGTAATAATATAATTTTTTCCGAGTTTATCCGCGTGCGTTTCCTTTGGCAGCATTCTAATGCCGTTCGTCCTTCAACAGGCGCTGCTCCTTTCACACGCAATACTTTCCCCGTTTCCCTTTCTCCGCCGCTTTTTTTTTTTCCTTTTTCCACCTCGCATTGGCACATTTTCTTTTTGCTGCCTCCTCAGCTTTTTTTTTGCGCTTCCGCTGGATGAGTCCTTTTCCCCTTTCCCTCTTCCTTGGCGCGCCCATTGAATTTTATTGTGCGCTCAAATTGTTTTGGTATTCAAGCTTAAAGCACGCGACTGCTCCTGTGCCTCCTTTCTGGCTTTCTTTCTTTTCCTGTGGTTGCCACTGCCACAGCCACAGCCAGTGCTCCTTCTGTTTTGCCTTGTTGTTTTTTCCCCTCTATTTGTCCACCGCTTGTTGTTGTTGCTGCAGCTCCTGGCTTGCCCGAGTGTGCGTGCGATGTTTTTTGGGTCCCTGGCGATGTTCTCCTGCCTTCCAACACATCCTGTTGCTTGCGAAAACGCAACCAGTTGAACATTTCCATTTCCAGCCAGGTTGCTCTCAGGGCCTCGGCTGCCTTCGGCTTTCAATGTCGTCCAGTTTGGCTCTCTCGCAGGACCACCCTCCCTCTCTCTCTCTCTCTTTTATTAGTTTTGTTTTTTATGTTGCTCTCGTCCTTTTTCGGCTGTTGCTTGGCACATGTTTAACGCGCAATTATTTTGGTCCTGTTGCGCTTTTTACATCGCTGCGATGCGAGTTTGTTTGTGGGTGGCAGTTGCTTAGTTTGTATTCAGATGAAGTCAAATTGGACTGTCCAAATTATTGTAATTGATGTGGTTAGAGTACTGTTAAATATGGGTTTATTTAATTTATGTTTTTAATTGAAATAATTTTATTTAAATAACTTTTGGATTTATTCAAAATAATTGTTCGATAGAGTATTATATCAGATATATTTAAATATTAGTATTTTACTTTGTAAATCTTCTTTCAGTTTGGTTTCAGTTTAAAAGTTTAACATTTAAAATTCTATTTTGAAACTGAATAAAAATTAATTTATGTCATTTATTTAATATTGATTTTATTACCATTTCTTCAATAAATGAATTCCATATTCAACATGAATGTAATATTCATTTTAAATACGTTAATAAAAATCAACAACAATTTATTGGATTTGTATTCAAGCTAAAAATTATTGAAATATAAATTACAATTTTATTGTTATCTATAAATATCATACCTTTATTTTATCTCCTAAATTATTATTTATGTTTTGATAGCCTTCTAAAGAGATTACTCCAGCTCCACCTTTTCTATTTCCCACATTTTATTTTACCTATTTTAATATTCCTGATATTGATATTCTTGAAAGAAAGAATATCCTTAAGGACACTCCATCTCCTTCAACTTGGCCATCAACATCATCGTCATTGTCAGCATGCAACAATTATGAAAACTCTCCACTGCGGTACATTTTGGGATTCGGTGGGGACAGAAAAATCGTTTGGGTTGGAGGCAGCTATCCTCGGGATGGGGCATTGGTAGGCAGGATTCGGGTGGACTCGGAGAGAGCGCGCACCTACAGTCAAATACAAATATGTGGGCGTGGGGGGCGGGGCCCAGCAGCTGCCTGCTGCATCCGCATCCAGGGAAATCGCTTAGCTGTTGCTTCGTGCGACGGCGACGAGACCTCGCAAGGTGGAAATTGATATTACTTTTTAATGCTGGGCCAGCTGGCGAGCTTTCCAGTCGCCGGGTGCGAAAGGGACGCAACAGAGAGAAAGTTAGGAGAAAGTGAGGCAGAGCGAGCGAGAGAGAGGGACAGCCAGAGCGAGAGAGAGCGAGAGGGAGAGCGAGGTAGAGAGAGGGAAAGGTAAAGGGAAAGAGAAAGTGCGCATACGAAGGACCAACTGGCAGAATCGTCACAGTTCGAGTTGAGCCGTCTCGCGTGCAGGACGAAAAGCGCGGAAGCTGCCACAGCTCCCCCAGTCTTCAGATATCCTGTAGCCTGTAGCCTGTCCAAGAGCTGAAGGCTCTTTCAATGCTTTCTAACTTTCCCGGCCAAGGTGTGCGCGTGTGTTGGTGTGCGTATCCGTGTGGCCAAACAAAAGCCAAATAAACGAACCAGCCAACTTTCAAGTGGCCAAGCCAAGTGTCGACTATATATACCTACATATACCGATTTAGCCAGCAGCGAAATTTACCCCAAAAATAATATATAAATTTAAAACCGCGCAAAGTACTCGTACTACCTGAAAGAAACGAAACATATTTTCCTCAAAATAAAATAACATCATTTTGCAAAAACAAACAAACAAACAAAATAATCCAGGTGAGTAGGGTGAAGCTACTGTTTGGGGGCCCGTCAAATATAATTATGAAATATGTTGTGACATTTGAAACCGGACAAATATTATGGCAAATTAATTTTGCATCATTACAAAAAAATATATTAAAATGGAAAAACTTAATGTAACTCTGTGAAATTTTTGTTTTGTGAAAGGTTTGGTCAATTATATACAAATTTACAACGATTTTACTGAAAGTAACTTCATACCTTTTGAAAACAAAACAAAATATATTCAAAAGAGGATAAAGCCATAAATAAATTTTATAAAATTGAAATATTGAAAATTAGTGTTAAATAAAACATAATACATATTTCAAGTGATTCTAAAGGAAATTTTACAACATATTTTAGCTTTTCAAAAACTAACTTCTCAGCAAAGAAACTAAATCAAGGTGATTTAGGAGCCTGTCAAAACTTGTTATTATGAAAAGAAATTACTTAAGATGGCAAGAAAATATAAAGAAACTTCCCGAACCTGAAAAAATAAATGAGTTTTAAAAAAAAATATGTTTCCAAACAAAGCGAAGACCTGCAGGTGAATCAAAACAAAGTCTGCCAAGAAAAACGGGGCCTGTCAAAAATATTTGTTGTGATATGAAAAGATTCGCGTGGCAGGCCCGCTGGGCTAGCAAATAGTTTAATTTCCGGTCTGGCCATCAGGCGCACATCCGGTTTCAGTTTTATTTCCGCCTGACGAGTCAGACGAGAATGTGTGCCCACTGCTCATTGGCATGTGCAAAAATCCATATATGATTCTTTTTAATGGCTGGCTGCGAATCGTAAATTAAATTCACTGCCTGCGAAATGAAAAGTGAAAGTATTGCCAGGCTATCGATTTTTACCCCCCTCCTTTACCGATTNAAAACTAACTTCCCAGCAAAGAAACTAAATCAAGGTGATTTAGGAGCCTGTCAAAACTTGTTTTTATGAAAAGAAAATACTTAAGACGGCAAGGAAATTATAAAGGAACTTCCCGAACCAGAAAAAATAAATGAGTTTTAAAGAAAATATATGTTTCCAAACAAAGCGAAGACCTGCAGGTGAATCAAAACAAAGTGGGCCAAGAAAAACGGGGCCTGTCAAAAATATTTGTTGTGATATGAAAAGATTCGCGTGGCAGGCCCGCTGGGCTAGCAAATAGTTTAATTTCCGGTCTGGCCATCAGGCGCACATCCGGTTTCAGTTTTATTTCCGCCTGACGAGTCAGACGAGAATGTGTGCCCACTGCTCATTGGCATGTGCAAAAATCCATATATGATTCTTTTTAATGGCTGGCTGCGAATCGTAAATTAAATTCACTGCCTGCGAAATGAAAAGTGAAAGTATTGCCAGGCTATCGATTTTTACCCCCCTCCTTTACCGATTTTACCCCCCTCCATTTCCGATTTTTATCCCCTCTTGCTTTTATTTTTTTACCTCACTCCATAGCCAAGGCCAAGATGTTGTTGCAAAACTAATTCAAAATGTATTAACCAGGCTTAGCGGGCCACGAGCCTCCGGGGGATTAGAGAGAAAAGACGGCGGAGCAAACGCCTCAAACTGCGAAATAAAACAACTTAATGAAGCAAGAAATTGAAAACATTATCAAGGCGATTAATTATTGATACTTTGATGTCGCAGCCACTCTTCCTGCTCCCCTAATTAATTTATAATTAAGTTAATCATTTGCCGGAGGCGCAAGCACCTTGCGAGTCTTCCATTGTTTGCCAAAGAAATAATGATGCTCATTTTGAATTCGAGATTGGATGGCCATTAATTTTTGTATTTTATTAAAAAAAAAATAAAGAAAAATATGGAAGGTTTTTAGTTTAGAATTATTTTACAAAAAAAAGGCAACATTATTTATAGTTAAAATAAAAAATTCCATTGCTGATTGTTCAACAATAATTTTGTAAGATTCTCAAGAGGGATTTTTGATTATTTAATAAATCTAATCGATTGCACTGCCAAATATTCCTCTGCCTTCTGAAAATTAATTTCACAACTTCTAATAAATCGGAAAGCAAATCTGAAATATTTCTTTCTGTGCAGCTTTAAGTTTGCTACCCCGTAACTTTAAGCTGTCTTTGCCACCTGGCGATTCGCATTCCGGCAATTGAGACTTTATGGACGTGACCCGCCTGCCGTATCGATGGCAATCAGTTGGGTAGTTCAGGGTCCAGGGTCGAGGGCCCTGGGTCCAGGGGACCAGGATACACAGGATTTTGCGGGTGTGAGGATTGCCTAATGCCTCCGGAGTGTTGAGCTTGGCCGTCCGACCGGCCAACTGTCATTACTCTTGGCCGTAATCCCTGCCAAAGTTTGCGCTGCTCCTCCACTCGAATTAAACCGCTCGAACCGAGACCGAAACCGAATCCGAATCCCAAAACCCAACCCATTCCACAATGCACACTCCCCCTCAATCCTCACCTGCTTCTGTCTGCTCTGTCTGAGGTCTGCTCCAAAGTGCTTTTATTATGCCATTTTAATTTAGATTCCTATCAATCAGTAATAAGCATTTTCCGTTCACCGACACAAACAAAAACGTAAAAATATTAGCCATTAAGGTCAAAAGGCATTAGCTTTATATCCGCTTGATTTTTATTACAAAAACTTAATTTTATCGGAGCTTACCATTGAGCGAACACCGCTCAGCAGTGTGTTGGAAAATTTAATTTGACTAAAATCATTGGGGGAAATATTTACCCTTTCACTAAAAAGTTGATGGGAATTGGAAAAATACTTTTATAGAATATTTTGGGAAATTAATAACGCACTTATTTGCTACAATTAGCGAAATATTTCCCAGTATTAAATTGAAAAATTCAGCTACAAGGGCTTTTCAGATAAATTCGCAAATTAATTGCTCCTCATATTTCAGAAGCTTCACAAATTGTTCGCCCATTTAAAGGGTTATTGGTGATAAGTCAATCCTGTAATTTACAAATTCATTTGATTGTTTTTACAAGAATAACCATTTGTATTGATATATATATATAGTATATCCCAGTGTGGTTGCCAAGTTTTTATGGCATCCCCAAAAGGAGTAAACAAAGTTGTTTAGTTTTCCTGTTTTGAGCGGATATGCAAATCAAGCAGCAAAACCCATTTCACATTCCACACAAAATCGACAACAGACAACTTTCGCCAAAATCAACAACACTACTACTATGGGATGTGAAATAAAAAAAAAAAAAAAAACCAAAAACCGAAGTAAAAATAAAAACAAAACTCATTCGGCTCGTTTGCATAAATTTGCGTCTTATTTTGTTGGCAATTTATATGCGCAACCGAGTGACACACGCATTTTAATTGAAAGCAAATAAAATACTCTATAATACATAATATGACAAGCCATAATCCTGACAGCAACAGTTATGCATGCTGACAGCTCACAGCCCACACAGAGTGGCGGGAAAATCGAGAAAAGCGGGAAATGCTGGTAGGAACAGCACTCAGAGAAAAATGGGAAAAATTAAAAATGGGTTAATTATTATTTCTTTAACTTAAAAAAAAAAGTTCTGAATTTGAGAATTAGGTTTATGAAATTTATAATTATCATTTTATATAAGTTGTCACATATTTTTGTAATTTTCATACATCAAAACAAAAATCTAATAAAATTCAGAAAATTATGTGGAGTTGTTTTAAAATTCTAAAAAACATAATTTTTGGTAATATAATGTATAAATAATTTAAAGCTTAGCTTATTTTTCAAAGTGTAAAAAGGGGAAATGTGAAAAAGCGACCGAGAGTGGCCATTCTGACAGGCTGCCCATCTCGGTGAATTTAATGGCATTTTAAACAACTGCACGTCCTGCCGCTCGACTCTCGTCCTTTCATTTACCCCATTTCCCGGCTGCCCATTTTTTGCCTTAGAAATGTATTCATTAATGTCATCTACAAAGTCAAAGTGTTTAAAATGTTGAACACGCTTGTGGCATATCCTTGCCCCATCACAAAGCACACACGCGCGCGCTCACGCAGGATTAAGCCTTTTGTTTTGGGCCGTGTTTGGCCGCCTTTGGCGCATTTGGCTTATTCTGGTTGCGTTTGTAATCAAAAGCAAACAATTAATTAACTTTATTTAGCAGTCAGGAGCGAACGCGTCTCCTCTTCCGGGCTTATCTCTTTTTTTTGTGTGCTTTTTCTGCGTTTTTTTTTTGTGAATAATGTTTGGAGTGAATAATGAACCGGATTGCCGGATTGCCGACTGTGAGATGCAAAATACCGAAATTGCCGCTTCATTTGCACAACAATTTTTAATAAAGCAGCAAAGTGAACGAATTTTTTTTTGGTTGGTTGGTGGGCAAACTGCGCAAACAAACGACGGGTAAAAAATCCGGGCCGAAGGATATATAAGGCGAAAAAAATTTGTGTAAACAAATAACCGACATAAAGCGTATAAAATGAATGATGCTGGCCACAGACGCAAATATTTATTTTACATTTTTAAATAAGTCGCTCACATTTGTTGTATTTTTAATTTATTTTCTGGTTTCTGGCTTTGAACCTGTCCGAAAAATGCGGGGCGAGTGTGCACCGAAAAAAAGATAATCTCCGATGATTTAAATAATAATTATAAACCATACTTTAGAAATAAATTGATTCGATTTTGGATCGAAATGTAATGCAACCTCAGGCGATGAAAATGTGTTATTAAAATTAAATCTAAGGATTTAATATTGGTTTCTATTAATATGTCAGAATTTGGCATAACTTTTGCTTTTACTGAAACAGGCTATTATATTAGTTATCCAGAAAAGTGGATGCATTTTAATGATGTAAGTTGAAAAAATGGGGAATGAATTTGGGGTCAAAGAAAATTCGATATAGGCACGACACAAGATATAAATTAAATTTTTGTTGTGTATTACAGCCCCGATAGAAAGCCAGCAGGGAGTGGGGAATGTTATTAATTGAATTTCGTTGGCATGTCCACTCATCAGGGAAGTCAGTCCTGCTGCTCCTTTTTATGCTCCACTTTTCGACATCCACTATTTTTTGCCCTCCCTTTCTGCTCCCTTTTTTGCTCCGTTTTGTCGTTCCTGCAAAAATGTGCAAAGTGCAGGTTTATGCAAAAAAATCAAAGGGTTCTAAATGGAAGGAGGATCAGAGGAGGAGGAGGAGCCGCCCCATTGGGAAAATTGTGCTCCGCCTCTCGATGCTCTCGCAGGACTCGCAGGATGCTGTCATGCATTTGAAATGTGCGCCCACTTGTCGTTTGCACACTCCCATATATTTACTTTCTGCGGCTCGGCGAATTCTCAATTAAAATGTTTACCCACAGTTGGGGGGGAAGCATCTGGTAATTTGCATATGTGGATGTGTGAAAGTGTCCTGAAAATACAATTTCTCGTTTAAGTCCCAAGCAAAAAAAAAAAGAACTAGTTGACGGGAAAAATAAAGCTTTCGTTATCTGGAATTCATTTTACCTTTGTAATTCGCTGTAGTACTAAGAGAATTTTAGTATTTTAGGAAAATGGTTGAGAACTTAAAATGCAAATTTAATTTGGCTTTCTTTGGCCAACTTGAACTTAGAACTTAAGTCAACAAAACCATAAGGAAACTTCAATTTCTCTAATAAAATCTCAACAAGTTTTCAGCAACTTTTATGAAAATTAATTCACCTTTTCCTTCCCGAATCTCACCTATTATTTTCCTTGACAATCCAATTTAGATAGCCCGCGCTGTGGGCTTAGGAAATCAGACAAAAAAAAGGACCTCTTCCTTACGCCTCTAGATGGGCAAATCGCCGCAGCAGCGACAGTGACAAAATGCTACAAATTTTACAATTTCCTTGTGCCATTTAAAGTCTTATTCTGAATCTGTGAGTTGCGACGGCCGCCGGCTGTTGGCATTACCATTACCGTTACGCGGACTAGCCTTAATATCCGGCCCACATAAACGGGGCTAAAATAGGGGAACAGGGGAAAAGGACAAGGGGAGCAAGGATATATATATCCTTGCAGTGACAGAAGGTAGATTACGAAGGCGTTGTTTTTGCTGGCCGTCGCCCTGTGTTTACATTTTGTTAAACGCGACCCTGACCCGCGTCCAACTCAACTCGACGTTAAAATGGAACTCCTCCCAGCTCTTCGCCATCTCCACCCGAAAAATGTGTAATCGCTCAAAGCAGCTGATAATGGCTCCGCAGGCTGCTGATGCCTACCCAATCCTGCATGCACGGCTGCACTGAGAGAAAAGGGAAGAGGGAATTCATAAATAAAAAAATAGACAACGATTTGAATTACATTTTGATTGTGTACTATTATTATGTCAGAAAACATTTTACATTAGTAAACAAATCCAGTAAATTTTATTTTAACTAAAGAATATTTCTCTTAAGAGGAGGGAGTACACTAAAAAATAAATCATAATGTAGTATGACCAAATACCAAGATTTGAATTCCATTTGAAGTACTAATGCCAATTTTATATGCTATTATTGTTGCAGCAAACATTTTTTATCAGTACAAAATTCCACATAATGTAATTTTATTTACAAAACATTTTTCTGAGTGCACTGCGCCTAGCAAATAAAAATGTCCGCATTATTTGGCCGCTCTTAGCTCTGCGCAAAATTGACATTTCATGCCCCATTCGAAAGGCTCTGGAGTGAAGTGGATTTTTGTGCGGGTTTCGGCGGGTGTATTGAATTTTGGCCAGTTTGGGTAAGCCTAATGAAATATTTGAGCCGTGTTATGAGTGCAGCTTACGCTTTGTGCCATGATTAATGTAATTGCCGCCCAAGGGCCCCGGTTACAGGGGAGTTTGACACTTTGAACTGCTTTGGCCGCAGTGTTGTGTACTCGAGATGATTAATGCATCTGCCCAGCATCCCATCATCCCAGCATCCAAAGGCAACAGGCTGGGCCAAAAGTTCAGCATGGGGGGGGGAAAAAATAAGTAAAATACGTACAAAATAAAGCCCCTGGATGGTCGAAACTAAAATTGAAAGTAATTTCACCGAAAATGTAAAAAAGTTGAAGCGAGCATTTTTCGTAGCAAGGTTGGGCGAGCTGTTTGCGTAAAGTTTTAAGTAAATTTCCACATTTTTTTTTTTTGGGAATCTTTTTTTTGTGCCCGTTGACCGCAGAGCGATATCGCTACAATGCAATGTGGAAACCGAGAGCACCGAGCAACAGTTTGGCGAAAAGTTGGGACAAACATTTATCAAACGAGCTAAGCAAAAGTTTTTGTGGCCCTTCTCGCAAAACGCGCTGTAAAATGGGAAATGGGGCCCAGAAACTATTTGCGGTTCGTTGACAATAAAATACCCTTTATGGCAAAGTTATTCTCTCTCTGTTCTATTTGGTGGGGTTTTATTATTACATAAATGTCCGCCGCCCCAATTTGGGGTTCACATCTCTCTCTCTCGATTCTCGTTACACGTTTGCAGCCATGCGAATAAAACTTCTTTATCAGAATGTATTCAATTTAGTTTGATTGCCTTTAGTCAACCCGAAAGCATGAGAAGAGTATTATTTTCCCCAACCTCCGGATTGGCGTAACTTTTGCTTCCTTTCGCTTGTGTATGTTTTTTTTCTTTCTTTTTTTGGTTTTGTTTTCGTGTTGTCTACAAAGTCGACATTTTTTCGCTTTTGTTGTTCCTGGTTTCGTGGCTGTGAGTCCTGCGGTTTTGTGGCAGCGAATGTTGTGGGGGCCAGCCCTCATGTGCAGAGAGCAAATTACAAATTACAAGGCGGTTTGTGCCAGTTTGGCAATTGCCGCTCCCAGAAACATACAAAACGAAACCAAAAAAAAAAAAACAACAATAACAATAAAAACTGCGATCCAAGTCGGGCCAAAAGGATTGACAGTTATTAAAAATGAAACGAGGCAATTACGTTCTGGTTTTGTTGCCAGTTGTTTTTGAGGCGTGTTTTCAGGCATGTTTAACGGGCGCTTTCATTTGCATACTTATCGGGGCATGGCCGCGGGTGTGTGTGTGTGTTTACATTAGGGTGGACCTTCGTTTTTTGAGAGAAATTTATGAGTCCCTCTCGTTGAGTGATTATTCAGAAAATATTTCTATAGAAGTGATCCCATACGAAGATATTTCCTGCAATTTGCAATTCACAGAAATACTTGTACAGATAATTAATCAGTCATACATAATGACTCAATTATCGTTTAAGGATTAAAATCGCAAAAAGAAATATTTTATTTTCCTCGAATACCAAAAATGTTTTTCATTTTATATGTAGTATATAATAGAAGGCTTAAATTTCATATATTTGTGGTGAGGCAAATTTTTATTAAAACGTTGAAATCAATACATAAATATATTATCGATATATATTATTTAATACCGAAATTTTTATTGAATGAGATACTTGTCTATAAATATATTTCATTTGGCATACATGTCGTATGAGTAATTTTTATGTCCGGAATTATGTACTATCCGTTATATGGGCTTAAATTAAAATGTGTAGTTTTTACACAGCCAAGCAAATAATTATTTCTTGTGAATTATAGAAGATAATACAAAAAATCTTATTGATTAAGATATATTGTTAAAAAATATATTTTATTTGGCATACATGCCGTATAAGTAATTTTTGTCAGAAATTGTTTTCTTTCCGTTGCAAGCTTTTAAAATAAAATGTATATTTTTCACAAACCTAAAATTAAGTTCTATTTCTACAATATTAGAAAGAGGCATACATGTCGTATGAGTAATTTTATGCAGGAATTGTATTCTTTCCGTTGCAAACGTTTAAACTAAAATGTATATTTTTCACACACCTAAGTTAAGTTTTATTTCTTGAGCATTAAAAAGAGGTTCACCCCAGCACCCGTTTGTTTATGCGTTCGCCTTGTTTGTGTTTGTTTGCGTGGTCGTGCATATGTTGATTGCCTTGCGAAGCCTTCGCAGGACTCTCATCCCGTGTCGCCTTATCGCTGCCTTTAAAATTGGCGAAGCCAGACGGCAGAATTTCAAACTTTTCGCTTAGCTGCTGAGCTTGGCCATAAATCAAATATGTGTGTATATTTAGCTCGATACTGTTTTTTTTTTCTTTTTTTTCTGCGTTCGACTTCCTTGTCGACTCATTTTTCATGGCACAGCAAAATATTCAGGCGCATTTAGCGTGGTTTTTTGCCCAATTTCAGTTTCACCATTCCCAAAAATTGAATTCTTTTTTCATATTTTTGGCAGTTGCTGCAGAGTATCGTGGAGTATAGTATATAGTACACTCTACGTGCAGTCATCTCTGTTTGCTGAGGGGCCAGGCCCAAATCCCAGGCGTGTGCTTAGCCACAAAAAGCGAACAAAAACCGAACAACGACGCCGGTGAAATATTAAGCATGGCCATGGGCAGTCGTCTGGCCATATGCCAACGTCTGTTTAGGCCACTCCTCTTACAGATATATAGTATGCCAATTAAGTGACGTTGAGAGGAGAATGGGGACTGTTATTCGAGCGACTGTTGCTCCTCGAGGACCTCGGCACAGAGAAATAAATTTTGTAAAATTTAAAATATCAAATTAGAGGAACTTATAAATATTATACTTATTTTTAAAATCCACTTACTAAAACTTTAAAAATGTTCTGAACTAAAATTTTAAAAGAGTGGGTTTTAAAAATATTATTTTTTGAATATCTTTAGCAAAACATAATTGCCTAAAATAAAGTAAATATATTAATTAAATAGTATTTAAAATATTGTATATTTTTTATCTTTTCTATGAGATTTAGCATAATTTTGGATATATAGCATAATATAGGATATATGGGAGTGCCTTTTAAATATATTAATTTTAAACCTTTCTAAGTCAGTCTCAAACTTGATGGAAACATGATTTATATAAAATAATAATTGAAAAATGTAGCAAATTATATACTTCCCTATCTCTCTTAACTTTATTTTTAACTTGCAGGCATTACATATGCCATAACTTTCAACTAACGAAAACCCCCTTACAACGGAAATATTTGATTAAGAAAACTTTTTTCTATGCAAATTATCCCAGATTTTAGTTTGGTTTCCCGCAGTGAAGTCGGTCAACTTATACTTCCGCAAAAAAAACTTTGCATAATAATGAGCAGTTTATTTGCCCCGCCCATATGTGTGTGTATATGTATATGAGCCTTTGCGTGTGGTTTCCGGTTACAAGGATCTGGGTTGCTCTTTTCCTGGCCAGGCCACCCACAACAAAGCCAAAGCCGAATTCAAAGGCATCTCTGCGGCGTTGGCCCAAAGACTTTTCCGAATCTCGTGTTTTTCTTTCATTTGCCTTAGAAATTGTTTCGTTGTTTTCGTAGCTGCCGCCGCTTTGATCAGATTAGCCCCAGACGAGTTTCCTTTTCGGGGTCCTGCAAAAAAAATTAGAAAGGGAAATTTATTTTTTTTAGTTACCAGTTACCTAAATCGATTTTATTTTGCTCGTTAAAGTTGCAGGCACCTGAAAGTGGCTTAAAGTTTGGTTCAGCAGCAGATGGGTAAACAAATGTTTGGTTTCTTTGGAGCGAGCTCAGTTTGTTTTTTGGCCAAGAGTGTGCTGTGTTTTAAGTTGCTCTAACTCTGTTTGCCATGCACTTTGTCTGCTGTCCGAGGGAACTTGCACATCTGTGCTGTTTGCCCAGAGCTCGGCATGTGGTGCAGAAACCAAAAACCAACCGGCAGAGACCACCCATCACCCACCACACACTCCACAAGCACACACACACACCATACACACACCAAGCACACACCGCCCACCCACAACGCATTTGTCTTGCTAACAAAACGCACATCAAATTTGCATAATTTTGCGCAGAGTAACGTTTTCCACAAACAGAGTGAACCACATTGGCACCACCAAGGCACACAGAAAAAAAGTTCAACATATTTAAAAACTTTACAAATTAATTAGCGTACTATATATATTTGAAAACTGTATAAAACAAACATTAATGAAAAAATAAATTCCCATTTTTAATCATTATTATTTTGAAGAGTTGTTCCCAATTTTGTTCTGTGCACCCCACCCGGAAACCCTCTCCCTTCCTGGAGCAACAGGCAGCAGCGGTCCAAAGGGCGCATTAGTTGGTAGATTTTATGAGGCATTTGCATTTAACATGTGCCAGGCAATGAAATCTCCTCTAAGCTCGTTCGCCACCCAACCCAAGAGGTCCTTGTGCTAATTAAAGATACAGTTGCCAGCTTTGAACAATGATTTTTAAATGAGCTGCCAACTCAACGGTATGTGTTGATGCGTTCTGGGAGGGATCGGGGGAAAGGAAACCCCAGTGGAACGGTGGATGCGTAGGTGGATGCCAGACGCTGATTGACTGCTCCTGTCAACTTATTAAGTCGCAAATGTACGAAGCTCACACTTTTCGAGTGAATTATTAGCTTTTCTAAAAATACCTGCGCGTGGGAAATGTGTACACGAAAGTCAGATTTATTCTTTAGAATTGCTAGCAGAGTCTCTTGGAATAGGAAATAGGAAAGCGCATTATACGCCATTCTAAAAGTAAATTCAAATTATATTCTGTGGCTTGACTCAATTTAAATTATACCATAAATATTAAATAAGGCTGCAGTCTTAGGTATTGAAGGTTACTTGTCAGATACATTGTTAGTTTCATAAAAATAGATTTAAGGCCATAAAAAACTAACTTAAGCCCCTCATTCACCATACTTTTCTACCACTTTGCAAACTAAGCCTCGACAAATACTTAAAATAAAATTCCTTGTAAGCGTCTAGCCCTCGTGACCTTACAGATACAACAAGAAAGAAATGTGCCCGGATACATTCCATTTAGCAGTAGCCCTGACATTGAGTGCCCTGCCAAATGTTAATGATGTGGCCCGAGCTGCACTTGTTGAGTCCTGCCGAGTCCTTTTTTCCGAAACATGCCAGTCCCCTCCCTCCTAAGACATCGACAATTCCTATTGATTATTGCGTTTATGGGCCGCAACTGGAGCATAAAGGCGAAATCAAACAAGGAGCGTATGCCGTATGTGTATTCTCTGTGTCCGGGTGGCAGGATCTAAGGTCCTGGCATTGTGCTCCAAGCCAAATGCAAATACACAAATACCAGTCGAGCGAGTCGCAGCTGCCTTTGATAGCAGGTAAATCAATATTTTCCAATATAAACGCTTCAACGGCAATATGTTTTGTGTTTCTCGATTTTCCCCCAAAAAGTCTCACACATGCAAATTAAGTCTTCGTTTTATTTTCCTTTTATTTTATTTTGTTTTATTTATTTTTGTGTGAGTATCACACGCTCTATTTTCACTTTATGCTGGTTTAAGTTTAAATATTACGCAGAAATTGTTTTTGCTGGGAATTGAAGCTTTTTATTGCGTATACGCAGTGTGAACTGGAATCGTGTGGCTTTATGAAAAGGATTCGAGGAATATTGGATTTGGATTTCGGATTCCCATTAACGTGAAATGGATTTTTTTTTCCAACATAAAAATGTAAACACTATCGAATTTCCTTGGAATTGTATTTTATTCGTATTTTTGGCTTTCGAGTGGGTGAAAATTTATGTTATGATAGTCCAACAGTATTTGATTTCCCCTTTTGGCTTAGATTTGCTCAGCAGATTACGGAGGCAGTGCCTTTCAAGCTTCTCCGCAAAACAATCCCTGCCCACTGGCTGGTGTCCCTAGATGCCGAGATGAAAGGACCTTTTGTGAGGAGGGTGGCACTTTAATCCGCTCATTAGGCAGCAGCTGCAGCTAGTGGCAGCTTAAAACGATATTTATATAAATTGTATCCTGCAAAAGGGATAATGTGACTTTCGTCCGAAAGGCAGGCAGGCCCCTCCTTGCCGGTGGAATATAAATTATGGCCGTAATGGGTGTGGCCAGGCGGAAAGGACCCGTCGATCCAGGACCAGGACTAGGACCAGGACACGGACACGTAGCTTCGTAGCCTCCTCGGCATTGTCACTTTTCCGCTGCAGTTGTACAAGTTGTTATGGTATGGCAGGAATAGCGTGCTGCATCTTATGGGTTGCTTATTAAGCTCATGGCATTTTCCTATTTACAAGCCCAGTTGGCAGCAGCTGTCATTTGGCATGCCTCGCTGCACACACGAGTTGCAGGCCACTTTCCTTTCTTTGCCACTATCCCGACCCTGGTATTTCCCCATTTCATTTATTTTCCACATTTCCACAGGGGGGGTGGTTGAGGGGGGTGAGGGGAGAAAAATGATCTAAGGTTACGCCTTAAGTAAACATTATTAAAATTGCCGTTGCCAGGGGGAATCCTAAAATAACGAAAGCACCCAGAGCAGCCACCGAGTGTCGAGTGTCCTTTGTAGTGGCAATGGAAATTCTCATTTTCATATGAGAGAAAAAGGAAAAGCCATCACACACGGCCCCCCACACTTAGAACAAATAGGGGGATATTCAAAGGAATAGGAGGAAATATATACTGGGAATATATATTTATAGAGATTATAAATTTTTCTGGCATTCAAAGTTTTTATAAATGTTTATGAGTTTTTAAAACTTATATTTTCTGGTGCATCTAATATAAAATGTAGCAACACAGATTTCTCAGAAGCTGACACTTTGACAGGCTTATATTAAATCCCATGAATATAAATTATTTTCTTTCTGTGCACCAGCATACTCGTACACACAGTGAAAAATGGAAGGCATCAAGGCAGCCAAGGTTATTATTATTGCTAAGCTAAAGTGGACACTCACACTTCAACTCACATTCACACTCCCACAAGGATATCCTCCACCCACCGCACACATACGCTCACTTGTTGCTCCTTATGCGCTGATTATCCTGTTTCCCTACGCTCCTCGGGTTTATTAGAAAACTGTCAGCAACTCTCAGCATGCTCCGGCGCACACTTGACATTTATTTATGCAAAAATGTGAAATCATTTGTGAAACTTGCCGTCAACGCACCCCCATCTTCCGCCCATCTAGGCCAATCCGCCCACAAAGGACCTCAAAAAGGACTCTAAAGGGATCCACGCCTCGTTGAATGTTGGCTACAACTGAGCACTGACCAGGGCCAGAAAAAAATCCGGGTCATGAATCAAGTTTTTGTGCTTCCATCGCTCGGAAAAATGTCGCTCGAAAAAAATGCTCCCACCACAAGTGAATGCGTTTTTCCTTCCCACATCAACAATTTTTCCGTTGTGAGTTTTTTTGTTGTTGTTTTTGTTGTTACCAAAGAGTGGGTGCTAATAACTTATGATTGGATTAAAAACTTTGCTCCACTGAAACTGGCCTTAACAATTTCTTGGAATCCATAAAGAGAGCTGCCACATGCAGAATGAATATCCCTGTGGAAAATTCCATGGAAAATTGCGGGGGCAGGTTAATTATTGTATTTTCCAATGAAATTTTATTGCACAAATTGGAAGCTCTTGTATGGGGAATTGTGGCTTGGAATTCCCAATTTGGTTCAAATGTAATCTGAAGTTTTTCCCCAAACTATCCAGCTTTGAATTATTGAGGTGTTGATTGGAATTTGTCGATGGAAATCATATATTTTCTATGAACCATTAAAGTTTCCTAATGTGTGTGTCTGCGATGTAATCAGAAAGCTTAACTTTCTGCCTTTGCAGAAGTTAGAGAAATTGGAATCACGCCTGATTGTCTTGCCATTGAGTGTGTTAAATCCCCGAAAACCAGCTCCATGTGCCAGTAATTTCTTTTGTCGCATTCAAATCAAAGGACACACGTGTGTCCGGTCCTCATCCGCTGACAGGAAGCGAAATTCTGCCGAAAGGATGGCTCATTAGGCAGCCAAGGAGGGGGAGAGATCCTTGTTTGCCCGCCTGGTTATTGCTCCATCGAGCCCAAGTACTCTATTTGTCATATTCGGGGTATTGAGTGATACAGTCATTTAGGCAAAAGCAGATCCACGTCCTTGCCAAGGGATTACACAAGGAGAAATATTAATAAATATATTTTAATATATTTAAAATATTATTTAAGGGGTATTTTATGGCATATAGTTTTTTGAAGAAAAATTGGCGAATTTAGTGCTTTAAAATATATTTTAATACATATATTTTCTTAGCAAGTTGAAATGAGAAAAAATCCATAACTAAGCTCCTGCTAAGTTATTTTTTTCCCGTGTACAACTAGAAGCTGACAGTAAACCTAGGAGTGAGGAGTGAGTGGAAGGCCTTAACCCGAAATGCCTGGACGCATATCGGGCGCAAATATCTTTGGCACACTTCACTTCACTTAGACAAACAACCAGGCGACGGCGGAGGCAACAATGAATATGGGTGGTGTGGCCGGGAAATATACGAGTATCCAGAGCTCTCCGTAGAGCCTTGTTGTTGATTGAACAAAAACAAGTTAGCAGGAGATCGAAGTGAAGTGGCTACGTGGCCTGTGTTAACTTTTTGCCAGTCCCAGGCCTCCAAGCACGTACCTACAGGAAGTCTGGCTGACTGGTTGACTGGGTGACTGGTTGACTGGCTCACTGCCTGTCCGTCTGTCCTTCCGTCGTCTGTCCTTCTGACTCTTTGGCAAATTTCAACGAACGAAATTTGAACGGAATTGCCGGCGCTTCATAATTTCGCTTTGCATACTTTGGGAGCTTTTGGGCCAAGTTCTTTGGTCTATGGCCGAAAAGCGTGTGCTTGAGTGACTTTGATGCTGTCGAAAATGGACTTGGACTTTCGGCGTCGCCTTTGTGTAATTTATGCTCTTGTTTTTTTGTTGTTCGCTCGTCAAGGACGAAGTGCGAAGGAGTGCTGCCTTTGACATTGACAACTCCCAGCTAACAACTATCAAGGCAGTTCAGCCCAGTCCACCAGTCCACAGTCCCCAATCCCAATCCCAGTAACAGTCCATGTCCCCTGTTCTGAGCTGTTGGGCAATTCTCATTTACTAATTTAAATAAACTTTCAACAACAGCTCAGCAAGTCACAAAGTTTTGGCAGCACACAATTTTGCATTCTGAATGTGCCACTTGAACATAATGAGGATGTCCTGTGCCTACATTTTTGGCCGCACTATCATTAGTATCCTTCGCCACAGCCTCCAATTTCCGGCAAACTCAGAGAAGCACACACACAAAATAATTAGAGATGTTTAGCGAAGCGAAAGTCTAGGGGTGATATATCGAATGAAATATCGGTTTGGGTTTAGTATATTAAAATATATGTTTCCCAAAAAAATAATATTTATATATATATAATTATTATAATATATTTATAGGAAGAGTAGGAAAATCATTTAGATCTTACCTGTCAGCACTTTTAATTAGAATACAGAATAATTGAAGAGAATTTTTATCATTTCAAATAGTATTAATTAATATCCCATTTATTTATTAATTATTTATATTATTGCACATATTTCTGCTGATGGATTCAGGATATTTCCATAACTTTAAATAGTTCTAATTTGTCTACCATTTATTTATCAATTATTTATTTTGCTGCCCATATTTGTTTGCCATCGCTAACAAACCTTAAGCCCCAGCAATACAATTTTCCGTTGCTTAGTTCAAGGCGCTAAAAAGGATGGAGGGGGATCCTTGAATCCTTGGAGGCATTGTGAGGAACTTGTGTGCCCCAAGGGGAGGCGCGACCGCAGCCCAGTTGGCCAACTTTCATAATTACGAGAGTAACGACAACAGGGCCAAAGAAGGCTTCAGATACAGCTCCTCTATGTAGCGTAGCTACTACATAGCCAAAGCTACGGATGTATCTGCAACAACAGCAACAGGGCCACAAATGCCGCAGCAGTCGAAAAGTTTCCAAGTCAGCCGAATTTATGGGAGAAATACGAAATACACTTTCCCCCTGCACTTTTTGGGGGCTTAGTAGGTACTTAGTGCTTGGAGTAAATGGAGGCAAAGTCAGAGGCTGTGCTAAAGTATTAATGGAGAGCAAGGAAGGTATTTGTGTGTTTAGTATAGTACATGGGCCCACTCGAACAGAATCGATAAAAGGTAATGATTTCAATGGGCTGGTCTAAGAGCTCTTAATGAATGTATCTGCACATCGTTGGAATGCAAAGTGGCCTTTATTTGTTGTATCAAATAGCTAATCCTTGCATTATTGAAATCTGCTTAGTGAGGATAACACAAAAACATTTGTGGAATATGCAGCAATAGATCAATATTTTTGTTGTATATTAATTAATTACCATAGTTTAGGTAGATAGAAACCCAACAAATTCCGGTTGGGTGCATATTGAATTTTACTGTAACTAAGACTGATTCCGGAAGAATGGAAATTGATGAATTTGAAATGGAGTAGCTCCTCAACCTTTGACGATTTTCGGGATTGCAGTTTAGGCACATCGAAGGCTTTCCGCCTGATCGAATATAACTTTTGATTTATGCCCCACATTTCGGATTCGACAGCTGTCTAATGCCATACTCACATTCTACTATATTTTTGTTTTGTTTTGTTCTTTATTGCCAGAAATATCCTTGCAGAGGGGATCCAACCAACCAACCACGCAGCACAATTTCAAATCGAAAGCCAAAAAACCGAATGCACATCGCCGACCCACAACAAATCGGGCCACATGATGCCGACTCGGCGCTGATGATGATGACGATGATTTAGGTGGAGATGGTTATGGAGCTGAAGCCGGATCTGGATCTGGAGCTGAAGATGAAGATGAAGGTGGTGGAGGCCGAACGGAAATGAAATCAAATCGCACAGGTAATTTGTTGCCACAATGGCCAGATGAGAGGCCTACGAATTCTACTTGTATTTGTTTGCTTACACAGGGAAAAATCGTGAAACTTGATTTATTTATATCGGAATTCTTATATATTTGTTCAAAAACATTCTCAATATGTTTTTTTCCCAGTGAATTTCCCTTTATCCCTGTGTGTTCATTACAAATGATGGGATTACCGAGCGCAGATGATTAGGTTTGAGTTGCAGAGTATGCGACTCCTTGCGGCAATCCGCAAGCTGTAAAGGGGGATCCTGGCAAGGATATGCGGTCGAATAATGCCTTCCAGCAGTGTGTCTGTGCCCCGGACAAACCGCAGCAATTATTGCTTAGCTATTGTGGATTGTGGATCAATTTAAATTGTTGGAGTTCAATAACAGAATTCCTGCACAGCGGTTCAGCTGCTTGTGTATTTGATTAATATGCATGTTTAATAAATAGCCATGAAAAATTATTTATCCTTGGAGCCACGCGTCGTATACGTAATATTTGTTGCATATGTAGCAAACATCAGAAGCAGACCTCTGTCTATTTGCTTGCTCCATTTGTCATAAATTATACGAATCGATGTTGATTATTATGCCTCGACCTTGAAATCAATATGGCCCAACCTTCCATCCTTCCATCCTTGCCTCCTTCAAACATTTTCGAGGATTTAATTGAATTCGCTGGCAGGAATGCCGACAGGCCGAATGAAATCGGAGCTGGTTTCGCGTATAATTAGTGCTTCATCAGGCCGAATTAGCTCAATTTGCGAATTCATTTCGCTTGGAAAGTTAAAACCAATTTGGCTTGCAATATGAAAAATGCATCATATCGGATTGCAATTAAATTAATGAATTCAAGTGATGAATATTTTAGCAACAGGAAAAGAGCAAGAACGGGGTTCCGGATTGTGTGCGATTGTGGGAATTAAACTTTTGGCATCTCGCTACGGAAATTTACCAAATTATAGCATTGAAAATATTAAATTAAAATAGTGTGGAAATTACCACAAAAATGTATGGAAATTAATAGCAAATGCTTCAAGTTCAGAGTTTGCAAATTATTAAATAAAAATTATGGGGTATTTATTTGAAATTGCAAGAAATATTTGAATTTAATGTTGTATAGTAAAACATAGTATTTTGCTACGGAAATTATTAAATTAAAATGGTGGAAATTACCAAAAAAAATTAAAGATGAATGCTTTAAGCTCACAATTTCACAAATCACAATTTAATGGAAATAAAATAAGGAATTGCGAAATATATTTGATGTTCTATAGTAAAATAGTTTACCGATGCTCTAGAACTTAGTTAAACTTTACATATTTTATATATTCAATATATGTTTTTTGTATTGTCCCAAGGGATAACCCCATTTTCTTCGCGTGTATGGCTGAGCACATGCAATGCAATTTACAAGGCTGTGGCAGATGCAAAGAATGTCGTTGAAATGGGTGTGAGGGGATGTGAATGGAAATTGGTAGGGAAATTGGTAGGGAAAAGGGCGGCGCCTTCAGCTGTCTGCCCGATCTGAACCGCAGACAGGCATTTGCGACAGCCCAGACACATGTTGCGATGTGTGCGATAAGTAAGCACAACAGCAGCAGCACCAGCAACAACAATGCCAACAGCAACAACAATGGCAATAACAATAATGACAGAGGGGACGTCAAGTATACGCCGTGTGAGCCGGTCGCCTGGGAGACAAGACACCAAGTCAAACTATGTCAGACCGAAGAATGTGCGACTTGCAGTATATATACAGTATACAGTAAACGGTGATATAGTACGATATCGACACGACATGATTATGCATAATGCCAAGCAAATACATCATCTAGTTAAGAGGGAATCCTCGCTGCAGGGATGTCCCTGGCAAAATGTATTTTAAGCCCCTCTGCATATTTATGACAATTTATTTAGTTTGCTCTGCGCTCATGTTTTTAATTGACTTTGCTTCAAAAAGCTGAAGCGAAACTGACGAGCCACGAGGTCGACCTTACCAAGGACGAGTTGAAGGAATAAATGGTGAGTGGAGGGAGCAGATGGGGAAGGGGAAGAAAGGACGAGAGAGACTGCCAGGACGACATTGAATTCGCATTAGATGCGCTGCAAAAGTTCATGAGGCCGTTGAGCTGCTTTCACTGCACAGACACAAAATGTGGGTATTAAAAAAGGGAATAATTTGGTGGAGTATTGAGAGAGAGAATAAATGTAATATTATTCAATATTTCAAATGGAAATTTAAATGTAAATTATTATTTAAGAAATTGCAATTAAGGGAAGAGTTCTTCACCAGGAATTACTATTTATCTTAATAACAATCATTGTTGAATGGAATAAATCAACTCTGGATTATCTTTATGAATTCCATATTATAATCTTTATCTCATTGTTATTCATTAAGGTTTCTATTAAATGTTGATGACTAAGATCAACTGAATTTAATCAGATCTTTTTTCCTGTGTGCTTGTTTAGTTGGCCGACAGTTCGGGCCTCGATGCCAGCATTGACATTGACATTGGTACATCATTCATGCATATGGCCAGCCCTGAATAATTAACTTGCAATATGTTTGAGCTGGAGGCCTTGACAGCCAGCCAGACTTTCGGATTAACCTTTGCCCTGCTCAACATGGGGCCACATTTAATTACGCAATGAATGCCTAGCACTTTATATTATTTTGCATTATTTTTTTTTTGTTTTTCCGATGAATCTAACCAGTTTTGTGGCGCATGGCGACTCATCTCCGAGCACTTGCTGAAAATAATTATAATTATTTTTTATTGCCAGCGGGCAAATGCCGCCTTGTGGTTAATTAATTGCGGTCACTTTCCCCTTTTGTGTACCACTCCACTCGAATCCCCCTCACTCCGCCTCTGTGTTTGGAAATCTTTACGGTCGCGCCATCGCTTAACGGCCATTAAGCCTTTTTTTCTGGTTCAGACCGGGTTTTTGGTTATTATGAGTTTCGGTTTTTGTGCTCTACAACCGCTGTATTTTTTGTTGTTGTTGGTTATTGTCGTTTGATTTAATTTTCTATGCCAGCCGTGCGTAATTAATATAAAGTTTTTCCACTGTTGCGTATCAGTTGGAGGAAATAAATCAAGGGATGCATAAAAATGACGCCACCTTCTTTCGGGTGCGAAATTAAGTAGCATTTCCCTTTGTGCTCGGCCGATTTTATGACAAAGCTGCCAACTCTCCCAACTGAAATTGCCAACAATTACGCATCCTCCGAGCCGTTCTACCAATTCTTTTTATATCCTTTTTAGCCAGACCAGGCGTAGCCTCGCTGCGTTGAATTTCACGCATTCCTAATGAGTTGCCACGTCGGCGCGACATCATAAATGCCATGCCCCCTCCTTCGACAATCTCCCTGGATTTCCGTCTCCCCTTCCCCGCCCCATCTCCCATTTTCCCCCACTTTTCCCGGGGGGTGTGGCTGGGTTGCGTGTTGTCATGCAAGAAAATGGTCGTCGAGCTGCACATTCTAGAAAGCGTTAATGAGCGCCTGCCTAGGCAGGATTGTGTGTCCATATCCATATCAAGTTGATTTGGCTCATGTTTTATTGCTCTGCTCACACAAAAATATCCGGATGAAATGATCAAATGAATTTTTGTTAATGAAGGAAAATTAAGGGGAACATCATTGCTTACAGGTAGAAAATTATAAATAACACGATTGAGATTTAAGAAATACATTCGTAGGATTTTTAAAATTATGATTTAATAAATGAAAAAAATTTAAGCTTAA